>KE372994.1:47360-67247 GCA_000418225.1 Zizania latifolia | reverse complement strand
CCATCAGTTTTTTGTTTATTAATATTATATTTATTTTGTATTATTCTAATATAAAAATAATATAAGTTAATGAGAATATATATAATTATATATTAAAAATGCAACTTAAATATAATATTATAATCATATTATAATATTATGATTCAGGGATGTGTTATAATTATAATGTCACAATCAACAAATAGCATAATAATTATAATATTATAAAACATTTTAAACAAAGTTTATTTAAGACGCTTCTAGGTTGTGCATTCTCACTTTGGAAATCCCCATCATTTTCTTTTTTGTCTATCATTTTCTTATATAGATAATTATTTTCTTAATTATTACATGGTAAATAATGAGCTAGAGTGATTATTAAAGATAAATAAAAATTCTAGACATTTAATCTCTCTAAAACTAATATTTTTTTGTGCTAACACTGAACCGCCCAGTTCTTTAAAACCGGCACCGGTTCACCGATTCAATAAGAAACCGGCCGGTTCGCCCGGTTTTTACCGGTTCGATTGCTTAAGCGGTCTTTTAGTAAAACTGAACTGGTTAACTACCCGGTTCCGGTTTTTTCCGGTTTAACCGCCGGTCCGGTCCGGTTTTTCCCACTATGCTATTTAATGCTCTAGACCAAGCAGGCACAGAAGAATTTGTTCAACGGTAACAAAGAAAAATTCCTCACTCCTTTCCTCTACACGTGCACTCAACATTTCTTGATCCACTTATGTCACTCAACCCACTATTGAAAGATACTTCACAAAAACAGCTAAAATAAAACCTAGACCAGTTACATGACCTAATTTGAGACAAAAAATATGCTTTTCTTCATATTAGAGAACTTTTTGGTTGTGCAGCATTTATAGATAATGGAGGGTCATTCTTCTACATATTAAGCTGCAATTAATCAAGTAACAATACGGCTTAGTCCACACCCTGATCTCAAGATCAGCTATATCAATTTGTTCCCTACAAATGATGACTATGAAATCACAAATAACAACATGGTTTCATCAATATATAAAAAGGAACTCTATTATCACAGCTGAGTGCATACCGTGAAATATGCGGGTATCTTGGGTATCTCAATCTTAAATTGTTCTGGTGGTTGATCCTGAAAACCAAGGACAGTAAATTCTGTGTGTACACATTACCATATTAAGACAAACTGGAACAATACGATGGAATCAACTCAAACCATTTCCAATGATTTCATTACACAAATAAAACATAACTTGTAAAACTGAATCATATATAAATCAGATGCCGACAGCATTCTCAATGGAAATCTCTGGCATAATTTCTTTTATTCATATTCTGTTGCATTTTGTTGTAATTGGGAAATGTGAATAACTGGTAATCATTTGTGAAGGTTTTGTTTGATGAATTTGTTTTCTGTGTTACAAAACATCTTGATGAGTAACCTCTACCAGATAGAGAATAGCTTTGTCACCACTAAACAGCAAGAGCAGGGTTGGAAGTCTGGAACAGATCAATCTCTGTTGTCCAATGATAAACTTGTCTCATTCTGTGACCAGGGTTTCAAAAGTTGAAAAGTGGCTATTCTGGCAAGGAACAAGACACTTTTTTTTACAAATTTACAACTTTTGTTTTCTGGCAATGAACAAGGGGATTTTCACAAATTTTCAACTTTTGTTCTGGCAAGGAACCTGGTTTACACATTAACCTGACAACAATTCAACACTGTGTACCTAACCTAGTTGACAACTATTCCACATGACATGTATATATCACATCCCTGAGACATCCTACAGACATGACTGGTTAATTGCAAACAAGATTGCTTTTTGGATCTCTTTTCTGCAGAAATTAACTGCATAAGAGTATCTATCGTGTTCTGCTCACAACTCTCACGTGGGCTATTATGTAAGATAACTTATGCAGAGTAACTGTAGAACTAGTAAATTTTCAATTTTCAACTATAGCACGCTGATAGCTTGTGCGAAGATGTTGATTGCATAAATGTAAAAAGTTTACCTCTGCTTTTTTATGACTTCCAATGAGGAGAAGCTTGTCTTCAATATGTGCACTAGTTATTACCACCTGAAGGATCACGGCAAGCAAACAAGTGCACACATTAGTGATTGCATAGGGGTCATAGGACCGAAAAGTTATTCACAATGCACTGAATACTTCTCTTGGTTTATCTATCAATCAGATAACGGGCAAACCTTCTGTGGTCCAGCATAATGTAGCATATTGCAAGCTTTCAAGCCATCTTCTTCAGAGGTAATCCTAAAAGTATACATCAAAATACAAAGAAAACAAGCATTTGATCATTGTATAACTGAATAAAACTAGCATGGAGATTCTTCTGTTTATAGATTAAGTATTATAGTGAACATGCTAACAAAATACCATTTTCCATCACACAAGTGCCTAGCTTGTAAAATACCATTAATCCATTGGAAACATGTCACTATAATACTTGGGCCATGGTTGGCAGAGAACAAGAGACACAAATTTCCTCTAACCTTTACTTCTTCGGTTCTTTCTGAATAATTACTGGCATTTAGATCCAAAAGTTGTGATGACTTTTCACATCATTGCACCCTATCCACTATAACTCATTAGCCCCATGGTACTAGATGACAAATAATATAGGAGCCAAAAAATGGCAACTGGATTTTCTCATAAAAAACTGACCTATCAGACCAAATTAGCAGTCAGAGTATTGACGTATTTTGCTACTGCAAAGATTTTGTGCCAGAATTGAATCTGTATTCAATGATGCTAAGATAACTAGATACATATATGAAGATAAAAAGAATTAGTCGCTTTTTACCAAAAGAAGAGAATGGCTACCTTAAACCAGTGAGTAGTTCAACTTCAAATTGGTTAGGTGTAAGCATTGTAGCAACTGGGACAACCTAAGGACGATTAGATCAGAAAATAGATGTATTAGGATAAGTAACCATATGAGGATTGAGGCATGTACAAGCGTTATGAGCATGCAACAAGAATGATGATTAGGAAATAGCATATTTGAAATGACAGGCCCTGGCCTATAGTACAAAATAAGCAAAACAGAACACAAACTAAGAAGGCCAATTTCTGAACATAAGGTACAGGGCCTGGCTCTAACCACTTCCTCTTTTGCTAGAAGGCTCTAAAGTATAATCAGTTATAAAAGAGATGTAGTCTAACTGCCACGTTCTGTAACAAAAAAATACTGATTCAGTCCAGGGAAGGGATTTGCTTATGGAAGTTGCTGACACACCATGTTGGTACACAGTCAAAGTTTGCATTTTACAATCAACAATTTTTGCATGCCAAAAAGCCTAAGGAACAATAAATTGTTACCAGCATTTGATAATTAGCGAGTTGAACAAGTTAAATCACCTTCTGTTGATAAACAGATATTAAATCCTGAGGAACATATAGTTTTCCTTCATCACCTAGAACTGGGTCACAAACTGCAGAGCATTTGCAAACAGATATTAACAATTTATAATCAGTCTTTAGCTATGACACAATAACCTTGTAAAATATAGTACAGGTGAAACCACCATACAAACAAAGAAAGGTGAGAAAAGATTACCATATACAAGATCAGGATTTACTGATCGTAATTTGTCAACAACTTGTAGCACGGTGCTTAAAAAGGAAACAGAGCCAATATAACCTGAACATCATAAAAACATGTTACTTTTTGTAGAAAAACAACATATTTGGCAGTACAAAGGAAATGAATAATGATTTGCGTGCCATTATGATGAAATATGACTAGGGGTCTATTTGGTACAACTCTAACTCCGAGATCCACGTTGGATCTGGAGTCTATATGATAAAATAAAGTGATTTAAACTTTTATTTTTAGTCCAAAATAAAACTAGATTGTTCAACTAAACAACTTGCTCCTTCTTTAAAATAAAGGGTGAGAAAATGTAAAACGAAGTAGTCGGCTAGTCGCTGTGGCCATTTACCTGTTAATAGATGGGTATAATGTAATAAATCATTGTCCTCCAGCCCTTCAATAATATCCCAGAGCTGATTGCCATTGAGGACCTGTCCTTTAAATGTTGGGTATCCTGGGATAAGACGTAATCGGAATTATTCAGGCGTATCAAACAGTTTGCACACACGGTGTCGAATGAAGCAGCCCACCTCTACCTGTATGATTAGAAAACTGTACCGAGTTTATAGGATCCACATCAAAACCCAAGAGTTGCAGGGGAAAGACGGCTGATTTGTTGCCAACATATCCCTAAGTGAAAAAAAGGAAGCCAACAGAGCATACATATCAAAGCTAAAAGTAAAACATAATGTACTACTTGTCTACTTGTGAAACATATCCATATAGGCTCTACAATCCCCTAACCAACTCAACAAAGAACATGTCTCCTGAGCGTGCTGACCTCTCATCTCACAAAACATCAAAACAGCCTTAATCGCAAGCTGCCACACAAATTCACATCTCATAAAGGATGCATACATTATCACAGGCAAGGGAGCACCCATGAGGTGCTAACTGAAGCACTGCAAATGCAAAACCCACATCTGCTCTACCAGAGAATCCAAAAGAAGCTTGCTTGGCTCCCGTATCCACACCACACACTGTTGAAGCAAACAATGCCATGGAAGGAGGGAGGCAAGCAGATTCTAGCTGGTGGATTGGTTGGGGGAAGAAGAGGAGGAAGAAGAAGGCGGGGTGTGTTTCAACCTGGACGGTGTGGGACTGGATGCTGAGCACGCGCCCCGTGTCGGACGGCAGCGCGACGGAGAGCACCGGCGGTCGCGCCATCGCCGGAAGCGCCGCCCCACACTCCTCGTCCTCCTCCGGCGCCGCGGCAACCACCGCTCCCTCTCTCTACAAAAGCAACCAAGAGCTCATGCGCCGGTCCCTCCTCCTACCACCACCGATCCTCTCCTGGGCAGAAACGGCTACAGGAAGAAGAAGGCGAGGTCAAATTGCCCTCCGCTAATCCAACCTAACCAGAGGACTAATCAGCGCCGCATCCGCAATAACCAACTAATTAACTAATCGACCCACCAGCCACGCACCTGAAGCGGACGCAGCAGCAGCAGGATGAGGAGGTGGAGACGCGCGGGGCCGACCACCCCCACCACGAGTCCACGAGCGGTGGAGCGACGGCGACGGCGGCGGTCATGCGACGGCGCTGAGGCGGGGCGAGGAGAGGAGAGGCGGGCGGAGGCGATCTGGACCGTACGTATCTGATCGGAGGGTCGAGATCCATCTCTGGTTGCACGCACGTGCTGCCACTGTCGCCCCGCGTTGGATTTTCGGTTTGGGCCCGACAGGGCCGGGCCCAATTGGGCCCACTATTGTGTAGACGTAGGCTCAAGATTATGGGCTCAAGAAAAATGTTATTACGAGGGTAACTTCCATAGAACGAGCTTATCAATTCACTGCCGATAAATTAATATATTGATTAATTAAATATTATATATTATAAATCTAACGACTAACTTGAAAAAAAATTCTAATATGAGCTATCTAATTCGCTGTTAGTTTATTTCTGAAGAACAAGTTTGCCTAGTATGTTCGTAACTTTTAAACTTTATATTTTCTCTGTCTCTAAATATAATAATTTTTAGGTTTTAGCAGATATTAAGATTGAAAAAAGATTGTGATGTGCTCTCCTTAAATGAGCAGTGGTTAGATGGAGAGAGGAGTTAAGGGTAAGATGGAAAGAAAATGAAACGAAAGATGGTTAATGGAAGAAGTGGTACTATATAAGAATTATTATATTTATAGACAAATTTTAAATGCTAAAAATACTTATATACCTATGGTAGCAAAATACAAGGGAGATTTATGTTTTCTAGATCAGCATATGACAAAATAATTCTTAACCACATAGAGTCATAATGCAATAATACATTTGGCTGCATGACATCATCTTCTCGGTGTTCTCGTGTATAATTATTGTTGTTTCCTCTAAAATAAATTTAGGCAACAGAATAAACACAACATTGCCATTGACCACAAGAAAATCATAAGTGACATAAATCATAACTAAAGTAACAAATAAATCAAACAACAATGTTGCATATGAGAAAAATATGTTGGTCACGGTAGAAAATAAACACAACTCATTTGTTAAAATCTATCTACTAAGGGCCTATTTGGGACAGCTGCTGATTTTGTAAAAAACAGCTACAGTTAGGATTCTGTTTGAATTGGATTCACTGAGAAGTGCTGTATTGAAAAGTCAGGCGTTTGGCGGTCCAGCTTCTTGATCAGCTGTAGGATGGTTGAGGGAGTAGGAATGACTGAAATACCCCTGCCTTCATTATTGGTTGTTTTAAGAAGATTTGCACATATTTTTTTTATTACAATATTTTTGATAATTGTTTGACATTTTGTAATGATTTGATAATAATTTTTCATATTTCATACCACAAAAAAATATCCAAAATATTCTTTATCACATTGCATTACTAATTAATATTTCATAACACATGGACTGACACAATCCATAATATACTTTACAATATATTATATACATAACTAAAATATATCAAAAATATTATACCGTTCATTACAATATATTATATAGGTAACTAATATATACCAAAAGTACTATAAAGTTTAAGTAGCCATATCAGCGACTGAATAATGCATTTGCAATAGCTTCACGCACCGCGTTCATATTTTCATCTTCGACATGCGTGTCATCACTATTTTGGATAGGGTCAGCAGCCATGTCACCATCAATATATCCTTCATTATCCTGTAGCATGTCGAAATCTCGGTCATGTTGATTACATTCCCGAATAAAATTATGCAAAGCCATTGTTGCAACAATAATTTTCTTTTGCTTCGCCATTGGATAACTCGGTATGGCCAAAAGAATACGTCATTTCATCTTCCAAATACCAAATGCCCGTTCGATGTGGTTTCGAATAGATGAGTGAAAGTAGTTAAACAATTCTTTCTTTCCAACCGGTGAAGAACCATTTCGAAACTCAGGTACATGGTACCTTTGACCCTTATAAGGAGGTAAATAACCTTTGCGGTTTGGATATCCTGAATCAACAAGGTAATATTTACCTACAGTGGTTCTACATGTTAGAAAGAAGGTGCATATATATTATAAAAACACATTGAATTAACTGTTTTGTACCTTCTGGCGGATGTGGGAAGTAATCCTTGAAGGTTATCAAGGTATCGATGAATACTCTAGTATCATGGACGGAGCCAGGCCAACCCGCACAAACAAAAGTGAATCTCATGTTGAAGTCACATACAGCCATCACATTTTGACTAGTATATCCATGTCTATTGTAGTGTGCTAGACACTCAGAAGAAGGCACAATCACTGAAACATGTGTCCTATCTATTGCACCAATGCAATCATTGAAATATGGTGTGTACCTAGAATCCCCGAGTCTAGGATGCACTGTACTAAACTATGGGTCACGTGGTTTTATGATATTTTTTGCCATGTTGTACACAGATTGCAACACTTGATTGAATAGTCTGCTAACAGTTTCCCCCGAGTGACCAAATCGGTTTTGCACTTGGATGTTAGACTGAGGAGCTCCACAAGTCCATAGAAACATGCACAATGCTTCTTTGGAACACATTTCTCTAGATGATTTCAATCCATACTGATTAACCAATGTGTCATGCAGATTCATAAAAACTGATGTTCGCATCCTAAACATCTTATAACAGTCATGTGATCTACTTAGTTGTTCTTCTACCCATTGTATTCCAGTCATCATTGGAACTCTTCTAGTCCTTTTTATGCTTGGGTCACTATAGTTGTCCAAATAACTATAAGCAGCCAATGCAACAAGTGGATCCAATATATCATACCTCTCATCTTTCTTTAACTCCATGTTGTCATCATTGATAGGGTCATCATCAGTTGAGCAGTCCAAAAGGTCTTCACTAGATGCACTAGATTTGTAAACAAAAAGATTATCACTTGATGTATCTGAGTCACCTTCATCGGAAGAAGCACTTTCACTTCCAACTTCCATCTATAGAACACAATATTGGACAAATAGGAAAATTAAAAGAAGAATACATTCATCATAAGACATAAATGTAATAACAATGTTCACAAGACACATAAATAGTAATCCAAACATGCATAGGTCCATAACATAACCATAGTAAATCATACATGCATAGGTCCATAACACACATAACAACTTAGGATATATAGATATATAATAGATCAACTAACGCTTCTTCTTTTCATTCCATGTTCTCCGTAACCATGCTAGCCTTCCTTCAAGTGTCTTTAAGGTAATGAAGACATCATGGAATTATTTCTTGATGAGCAACTGTGTGGCAAAAAAATGTTCATCGCTACCTTCTGCAGCCCCTGCATCGATAACTTGTTCAAACAAAACTGTAATCTCTTTTCTGACGGGGTCATCCATTGGGGACTGCTCGGAACTAACAGCACTAGGAGCTTTGATTGATTGTGATTTCTCAACAAAAGAACCAACCAACCGCTTGAATTGCACATCATGAAATGACTTCTTCATTTTCAACCCATCAGGTGAATGTTGCTGCATAGTTCTTTTCCTTTTATTAGTCTTCAGTCGCTGATTATGTTTAGAACTTGTGGGTGTTGCAACTTCTTCAGGTGTGTCACCCTCACCCTCTTCATTCTGATCACCCTCATCCCCCATATCTTCTCCCCCCTGGCACAACAGCGCTTGCATTGGTACAACTTGCACCTTCGAACATTATAGCAAGTAATTCTTCATACTCTAGTGGCCCCTTTCTAAACTTCACACATGTTGGCATTGCCTGTTGAAAAAACCATTCAAAAGTGCATTAACACACAATCAATTAAAAAATGAACAAATCAAAATATATAACCATACCTCGCATTGAAGTTTCCACCACTCCTCACTTGCTGCAATTGTACCAGTATTTGGATCCATTCCAAGACTAGAAGAGTTATTCTTTAATGTCTTCCAGTTGGCATAGTCTCGTTTCAGTGAATCCCACTTATTTTTATGTTGTCTACGAGTGTACTCCCTATTTGTACGTTCCTTGAACTTACGCATAAGGCTATGGTACTCTTGGTTATTCAAACAGGTCAATGGTCTATTTTTTGCGTTCACTTCTTCAACACATATTTCTATAAAAACTCTAGTGGTAAATGCATCCCACATAGCTTGGCTGCTACTTATTTTATCCATCTAAAAAATAAACATACATACATGGCAGTAAGAAAATAAAGTAATATTAACTAGCTACTTAAACGTAGGAGGAAGAATGGTTCTCAAAATATAAACCAGACATATATGCTGTTTGGAGCATGTATGTGACCAGAACCCAAAACATGTGGCAATGGTGATGAAATAAGAAATCAAACTATTTGCATAGAAGTTCAATGGTAAACTAATTCATCTAAGCTAGTACTACTTTATCAAACTGTTTGCATAGAAGTTCAATGGTCCAGATATTTGCATAGAAGTTCTACATTTTTTTCAAACTGTTTTAATTCATCTAAGCTAGTACTTTATCAGGGATTCAGGGTAGTCTAAATAACTCACTAGACTTAATTAGTTAACAAAATAGTTGTTATGCAAGGAAAATTATAGTTCTTCATGTCTAATCTTCCAAGATATCTGAACATTGGCATAATTCTGAATCAAAAGGCAGGTTAAACAAGTATCTACTCCCCTTGCATTTGCAGAAATGGTAATTTGTGCAAGTAACTAATCATTTGCAGCTTCAGTATGAATGCACATTTGAACCTTTGCTGTTTCCCTTTTCATTCCATGTAATCATTCATATAAATAACATAAATGAATCAAACATGCTGCCAAGAATATGCGGGTCGGTTTGAATGCAAATAATCAGTTTGGGTGCTTACGATGTGGTTGAGTTGGGTGGCGTCGGGGAGGTGAGGTTCCTCACCCAGTGGGTCGGTAGAACTGCCGTCGCCCTCACCAGCAGCGGGCCTAGACCGGGACTCCGCCCCAGCGACGGCGTGGGTGAACAGGTGCGACGGCTAGGGATTCTGGCGGGTGACCAGATGTGCGGGTGTCTCCTCGCTGGCGCTGCGTCTCCTCACCGGCTACGGCGACGCGTCTCCTCGCCGGTGACGGCGGCGCGAAGACGCCCCAGCGATGGCTAGGGTTGGTGGCGAAAAAACCTGTGCGGGCGAGTGCGGGCGAACTGCGGGCAGAGATGGGGAATGTGTGCAGTGCGCTGGAAAACAACTGGTGTGCTGCTTTATATTGAATGGCATTGCGGGTAAATATCCTACATAATCTAGGGCAGGTGCGGGTAAAGAAGCCGAGAAGTTGGCCTAGGAGAGGATTCTGCTTCCTGTTATATTTACGGTAGCACTTTTCATAATTCGCTGCGGAGAATCTATTCGTTTGGGACGGATTCTGGCTTCTCAGAAGCAGAAGCTGCTTCAGAATCCGTCCCAAACACAGCCTAAATGAACCCATATGTGTTAATTTGGTGCTTCCAAACATAGAAGCTTTACCTTTTCTAGCTCAGTAGCTAGAAATCACGTTAAACATTTTCTACGCTAAAGTTTTGGTATAGAAGGCGTTTCAATATAATTTTTACTATATTTATGTCATGAAATAAATACATAAATTTGGGTTGGTTTTGCTTTTCACACTAAAGAAAAAAGTCAAAACAAACAAAAAATTGCAAAATAAAACCACCCAACCTCCTTTGCCTTCTCCACTTTGTCCTTTACTGTGTCTTCTCTTCCATCCATAAATACGTAAAAACAATTCATAACAGCAAAGTCATAGTGCAATAATGCCATTGATTACATGACACCATCTTCTCAATGTTCTTATGTAAAATTATAGGTGTACGTAAGTATTGCTATTTTCTATAAAATAAATCTAGACAATAGAATAAACATAACGATGCCATTGACCATGATGAAATCATAAGTGACATAAATCATAAATAAAATAACATGTAAATCGAACAACAATGTTGCATATCAGAAAAACCTAATGGTCATCTTAGAAAATAAACCCAACTCATTTGTTAAAAACCATCTACTGAATAAACTCTTGTGTGCTACTCGAGTGCTACCAAACATAGGGGCTTTATCTTTTCGAGCTCAGTAGCCAGAAATCACATCAAACATTTTCATGCTAAAGTTTCAGTACATACTACAATTATATCGTGATATAAATACATAAATTTGGGTTGGTTTTGCTTTTCACACTAGAAAAATAAAATCAAAACAAACAAAAAAACTACAAAATAAAACCACCCAACCTCCTTTGCCTTCTCCACTTTGTCCTTCACCATGTCTTCTCTTCCATCAGTAAATACGTAAAAACAATTCCCAACAACAAAGTCATAGTGCAATAATACCATTGATTACATGACACCATCTTCTCGATGTTGTTGTGTAAAATTATTGGTGTACATAAGTATTGCTATTTCATATAAAATAAATTTAGGCAACAGAATAAACACAAAATACCATTGGCCACAAGAAAATCATAAGTGACATAAATCATAAATAAAGCAACATACAAGTCGAACAACAATATTGCATATGAGAAAAACCTAATGGTCACATTAGAAAATAAACCCAACTCATTTGTAAAATCCATCTGCTACTGAACGAATCCTTATACGTTACTCCAAATGCTACTAAATATAAAAACTTTATCTTTCTAGCTCAATAGCCACTAGCCAGAGATCACATCAAACATTTTCATGCTAAAGTTTCGGTACAGGACAAACGTTATGCCGTTTCAACACAATGTTCACTACATTTATGTTGTGCTTAAAATATATGCGTTTGGATCGGTTTTGCTTTTCACACTGAAGAAAAAACAAATCAAAACAAACAGAAAATGCAAAATAAAACCACCCAACATCCTCACCTTCCCCACTTTGTCTTCTCTTCCATCAATAAATACATAAAACATATATTTTCCTTCTTAATTCGACTCTCTTCTTCTCCTCGTCGTCCTCTTCGATCTCTCCTCCCATTTCCACCTTCTCAAGGAAGACCAACCTTTTTACGCCACTGCAACATTAGGAGCTAGGTGCGTGAGGGCTCACGCCATGCAGACCAGGCCCACATCATCGAAGGAGGCGTTGGCCCTGGCCCCTACCAAGGAACCAGTGGCTATGGTTATTGGGGTGGAGGCGACAGAGGAGGGGATGAAGGAGGCTGATGAGGAGCAGTGGAGGGAGGTAGAGAAGGATGAGGAGGAAAACAAGGCAGAGGAGGGGGGAGAGATGCGAGGATGGGGGCAGCGGCAGGGGAAGCACGGGGCCGTCAGCGAGGTGGTGACGGTGAAACGAGAGCTGCTCGCCGCCTGCATGATGTGCCCGATCTGTCGTCGCCTACTCCACGATGCCACCACCGTTTCTGAGTGCCTCCACACATGTGAGTAATCCAAAGTCCAAACTCCGTCACCGCACAACGTCGATCATTTCGGAAGCTCTAGTATTCACGACGATTCATTTGTTAAAATTCATCTACTGAACGATCTTATGTGTTACGCTAGTGCTATCAAGCATAGAAAGTTTATCTTTTCCATCTTAGTAGCTAGAGATCATGCTAAATATTTTTCATGCTAAAGTTTTGGTACATAACAAAGGCATTTAAATAAAATTTTTACTACATTTATGTCATAACATAAATATATAGATTTGGGTTGGTTTTGCTTTTCACACTAAAGAAAAAAAAAGTCAAAACAAACAAAAAAACTGCAAAATAAAACCACCCAAACCTCCTTTGCCTTCTCCACTTTGTCCTTTACCGTGTCTTCTCTTCCATTGATAAATACGTAAAAACAATTCATAACAACAGAACCATAGTGCAATAATACCATTGATTACATGACAACATCTTCTCGATGTTCTTATATAAAATTGCAGGTGTACGTAAGTATTGCTATTTTCTATAAAATAAATCTAGGCAACAGAATAAACATAACTTTGCCAATGACCATAATAAAATCATAAGTGACATAAATCATAACTAAAATAACATGTAAATCGAACAACAATGTTGCATATGAGAAAAACCTAATTGTCATCTTAGAAAATAAACCCAACTCATTTGTAAAATCCATCTGCTACTGAACGAATCCTTATTCGTTACTCCAAATACTACTAAATATAAAAACTTCATCTTTCCAGCTCAGTAGCCACTAGCCAGAGATCACGCCAAACATTTTCACGCTAAAGTTTCGGTACATGATATCACGCCGTTTCAATACAATATTCACTATATTTATTTTATGCTACAAATACATAGTTTTGCTTTTCCACTAAAGAGAAAATCAAATCAAAATAAAAAATGTAAAATAAAACCACCCAACCTCCTAAGCCTTCCCCCACTTCATCTTCTCTTCCATCGATAAATACGTAAAAATATATTTTTCTTCTTCCTTCGTCTCTCTTCTTCTTCTCCGCGTCGTCCTCTTCGATCTCTCCTCCCGTTTCCACCTTCCTCAAGGGAGGGGAGGGAGGCGGCGGGATAAAAGACCAGCCTTTTTGCGCCACCGCAGCATGCGGAGCTAGGTGCGCGGGGGCCCACGCCATGCAGACCGGGCCCACATCGCCGGAGGAGGCGCCGGCCCCGGCCCCGGCCCCGATCGAGGAGCCGGCGGCTGCGGTGGCTGGGGTGGAGGCGACGGAGAAGGGGATGAAGGAGGCTGATGAGGAGCAGTGGAAGGAGGTAGAGAAGGACGAGGAGGAATGCGAGGCGGAGGAGGGGGGAGAGCCGCGGGGACGGGGGCAGCGGCGTCGGCGGCGGAAGCGCGGGGCCGCCGGCGAGGTGGTGATGGTGAAGCGGGAGCTGCTCGCCGCCTGCATGACGTGCCCGCTCTGCCACCGCCTCCTCCGCGACGCCACCACCGTCTCCGAGTGCCTCCACACATGTGAGTACTCCAAACTCCGCCACCGCACGGCGCCGACCACGTCGGAAGCTCCAGTATTCACGGCGATTCGTTTCGTTTTTGAGCATCGCGGCGACGATTTGACGCGTGCCTGATCCCTGGGGCTCCGGATTTGGCCGACGGGGACGTCGGCTGGTGGCTCGAGCTCCAGCATTTCGTGATCCGCTGACGCTGTCCTGCTATCACCTATTGGATTTCTCGCCTTGTTGGCGTCTAGCTACAGTTCGTGTAGCGGTTGTACGTAAATCTGGGGGGCATTGCTGCTTGCGTTCGTGCGTTTGACTTGACCACGTCTGCTACCTTTCTGGCTTCTAGATTCTTGCCTTGTTGGGCTGTGCTTCAGTTTGGTGTCTGGTCTCGTCAGGCGATGCTGCATCAACGTTGCGCTTCAAGAGAATGATTTTACGCAGTACATGATAAGAGTCTTGGGATGTGGGCTTGCGATCTTTGTGCAAACCTGTGAGCTGACATAGATATTCTGCTCCTGGTGCGGTACTGTCCATGATGTTTTCTAATGTTGCGTTGCTCTGGTATGATTCAAGATTCAACTAGCCTATGATTTAGGTTGGCGATTGTAAAATTTGTAACAAATTGCTGGGATTGGGAGGATTTGTTCAGCCTACTTTTGTTTTTTCCTTGTCATGTGGAGTCTTTGCAATGTTGGCTTGTATTGGTGGAAGTGGAACTCTACACTTAACTTATGGGTCTTCAATCAATGTGGGCTCATAGTGCAGTGAGTATTTGCAAACAATTTGGTTCCTTTGCATGCATGAATTAGTGGTGGAGTTGTCCAAGCTGTGTGTTGTGCCCTTGGAAAGGTGTGAATCTTGATTGGTTCCCAACATTTGTGAAGTCCTTATGTTGATATTTAGAAATAAAATTGCTATTTGTAGGACAGACCTGGTTTAAATCATCAATGTATAATGTTATATGCACTTCTTTCACTCTCACATCCATTGCAACTCTTTCCTTTTACTTCCTGTTTGTTTGGTGTGTATCATACTATCATTCTTTAAATTTTCTCTCCTTATTTTACTGTCTAGTAACATATCTTATATGCTTACAAGACCACTTTATTGTCAAGTGTAGCTTTGTCTGAAAATAAGACTATCCAAAGACATTCCTTTTGGATAATATGTGTTGTAATGAGAATACATGATTGCTTTGTCTCCATTTATGCTGAATGTCTCATTTTGCAGAACCATGTACACCTTGGTGTTTTGCTTGAGTCTGCAGGATATGATATGGCTTATCAATGTAATAATGTTTCAATTTAGTTTCAACGGTTGACTGTATGTGAACTTCATTGACCAGATGAATTTTCTTTTGACCCCTTAGTGAAATGTAAATGGTTTTGGGCATTTTGTGATATGTGGCTCATTATAGCAGAAATATCACAGCCTTTTGTTCATTTGCATGCACCATTTTCTTTCGCATGGTACTGATACACATGTAAAATTCTTTATGTTTTTCATGGAAAAGATTTTATGCTGTAGATTCCTTATTTTTTGTGATTTGAGGTATATCGCCTTGACACAGTCTTCTGCACTATGAAATCTGCAACACTTGATTACTCAATTGTTCTTGTTTACATCATGCAGTTTGTAGAAAGTGTATCTATAAGAAGCTTAATGATGAAGAGCTAGAACGCTGCCCAGTCTGTAAAATTGATCTTGGCTGTGCTCCACTCGAGAAGCTCAGGTACTCTTCTTGTAACCTTTTCTTGGGAGAAATTGTTTTGAAAAGTTATATTGGATTCTACTACAAATTGTTTACTTATACAGATATGCATTGTGGAAGAAGTCTCTCCTATATGAATTCGTTATACAGATATGCTTACTGCTTTGATCAGAAGTGTTGTTTCTTGTTTGGCATCATTTTGCTTTTTTAATAATCATATGACATAGTTTGAGATTTACTAGTATCAAAACTTTTCTTTCATTGGACCTTTGTGTTTTGAAGGCCTTTTGTCAACCATGAGAAAGCCCCATTTAGATAGGTCTTTGTACTGGGTGGGACTTCACTGTGTGCCTTCACAAGGAAAATGCTTTTCATCAAGTGTAACCGAGTGTAGTTATTTGACCAAGATTTGGCTAGTAAACTTGATCGTGTAGCTCTTGTGAATCATGGAAATTTTGGTGAACACAATTTTATTGTTAACTTCTGGCTTCTCATTTTTAATATCGTAATTTCAGAGCTGATCATAATATACAAGACGTAAGATCAAAAATATTCCCATTCAAAGGTAAGAAGGTTAATGCTGAAGAAATCGAATCTCCCATTGAGCTACCTGCTAAAAGGAAAGAGAGGTCTATCTCTTCATTGGTGGTCAATACACCTCAAATAACACCAAGTTTGACTGGGCGCCGAACAAGGGCAGTTACCAGGAAATCTGCGGCTGCATTACGTGACCTTGGTCCTATCATTCTTCCCATGAAAAAGGATAATGATAACACCAACAAGCACACCAACAATTCAAGCTTGCTAAACAGCTTGGGCAAAGTACCTCAAACAAGAAGACAGGTAAAGAAATCATCTGCATTCTACTCGAATCATTCTCTATTACTTCAGTAGCTCTGTACCTTGTGTTTTCACATCATCTACATGAGAGCTTATGCATCTATGTGCCTGGGAAATTATCGTAAACTAAACATTGGAAGAATGCATTTTGTCACCTGCATTAATTTAACGCATTCATTTGCAGGTATTGTCAAGTGTGGAAACATCGAGTCATCCCTCCAGTAAAGATAAAGGAGGTGATAATAAGGACTTGGATAAGTCAGAGCTCTGGACACCTTTAAATTGTCTTGTAGAGGTTGCAAGCAAAACAAAGTCCCTTAGATCAAGTCCAGCTCTTAGGGGAAACCAACCCACTGAATCTCCTAGTAGTGAGAATTCAAGCAGAACTAAGGCTAGGGAGTATATGCAGAAGTCCAAATTTCAAGATGTGAAGAAAGATGTTCCTGTGACAACAATACCCTTCAAAAGGAAAGGGCCTGGCAGGGGGAGGAAACCTTTACAAGCTGCAGCCAGTGCAGCGTCTAGTGCTGCAGCTAGCAAGAATGATAGAGCATTAAATCCTGTCTGGTTTTCATTGATTGCATCATTTGACCAGTAAGTCATCATTACAGTATCAATTATCCTCAAATTCAGTCAAAACAATCTCCTACTTGAGTTCTCCTCTCCCCTGATCTGCTGTGATCCAATTCTTTTCAGGAAAGGTGATCCGCCCTTGCCGCAGATACCTGCCCACTATTTGAGAATAAAGTGAGTCCATGTTCCTCATGCCTGCTACAGAAGTGTTGATAGTTCCGATCTAATTACTACAAGTTTGTAAATTTGCATTGAAATGGATGTTCTTGGCATTGTTTATGAAATATGTTTCTAACAGAAAAATTGAACTTGAAACAAGAAAAATAACGTTAGTTTGAAGTTTGAACATAGAAGGAATAAGACTATTTTCATAGATATTATGCCATGACGTTAGGCAATGGTGTCATGAACATAACTGAAGAAAATACTTAACCTTAGTTACCTCTGACTTGTATAACCTTTCAGTGACGTTAGTATACATACTATTTAACAAAAAATAATACCATTTTAGCTCCACATACATATGCAGACTATTTAGATATGCAGTTCAAATATCAGATTTTTAATCCCTGATTCCCTGAAACCAAATCGGTCTGTACCTCAGGTAGTTCCCGCATGGTCTTGTAGTTGTCATAAGGTAGTTCTTGCTTCCTTGAACAGTACATTTTATTAGCTGTGACTAGCTGATAGTAGTGACATATCAACAGACTAGAAGGCGACCCAGAGCTGTGAATTGTATTAACACATTGTGTTGTGGGCAGGTCCTTACACATTTAATAATGGTCTCTTCTATATATTTATTTGACTATAGAACTCAACTGTACACACTGGGTAGTTGGGTAGAGTGGTTTGAGACGTGGCAGGGGTGCATTTTGTGTGTTATGTATGTGCCTGGGATGTCAGATGTGGTCAAGATGAGCTGACGTGGCCAGTTCATGTCAAGAACTGCATCTGACCTGGTTCTGACTGGTCTAAGGCAGGTTGGTAACATGTCCATCCAATAGCCTGGGTTGGACTAGGCAAGGCGCAAGGTCCAGATCTTACTGGTGCCTGGTCCTGATAACTACTAATCTACTATAGCTAGCCTGCCTGAGGAGTCAAGTATCAACTTTGAAGGCTTGCATATTGCTTCTTTAGATACCGTATCTAGCTACATTTGGGTATAGCTTTAGTGACTTTGCATGTCTGTTGGTGTACACAGCAGCTATTTAGCAACAATATGTATTTATTTTTTCAGTTGTGACTTAACGCATTGTCTATTGACAGAGACGACAATATGCCTGCATTATCCATCCAAAAGTATATCACACACAAGCTCAGTCTTCCAAGTGACACTGAGGTGAGGCTTCGACCCTTCCTGTATTTTTCAGCATCTGTTTTCCCGCGCTTACTTTTTTACTGCAGTTATGAAATATCTAAGGTTATATGTGCATAGCAGAAGTCGTAGTGAAGAATGTCCTTAGTTATCGGAACTGCTGTACATGTTGGCATATCTTGAAACTGAGTAGTTCATTAGCATAGTAGTAGCTATAAAAATACACCAGCTGTTACGAGCACTTTGTGGTCTGTATCATGTAGTCTGCTAAAATTATAGCCTCCTGTTTTTTTCTTGAAACTGAGTAGGACATTAGCTAGGAAATAGCTATAAAAAACACACCTTCTGTTACGAGCACTTTGTGGTCTGTACCATGTTTTCTGCTAAAAGACGATAGCCTACCTATTTATTTTCTACTTTTATGCAGATGTCAGCTTTGAGTTCAGCATCACAATTCTTTTAAAAATGTAATTGAGCATCACAACTTGTCTGAACAGTACCTAACTTGGTGTTTACAGGTTGAAATAAGCTGCTGTGGGCAGCCAGTGAACCCTGTTCAACCGCTGCGCAATTTAATAGATCGGTGGCTGAGATTCGGCCCTGCTCGCCCTATGCAGACAGTGGTAGGCTCCTCTGGGGGAGACTATGTGATGGTGATATCCTATGGGCGACCAAAGTCTGCATAGTCTTAAAACCGACAATTTTCGGCCTGGTGACAGCACAAGGCCACACCAATCACCATAGCTGGAGGATAACAGATTCTCCCCTGTTGACATATACTCAAGAATGTGGCTGGCTCACTCTGCGGTCAGCCCAATGTGCCATATCCATGCTCCCATTGATGCTGTTGAATGATGCTCCATTCTGTTAAGGATCTGTTCGTTTTTCTCATTCTTGTTATACAGATAAAAGTCGTTGTAGTTTGGTAGGCGTTGAGAATTGGTGTTTAGGTTGGTCTAGGAGAGGATACAAATCGATTTTAGCTGCCCTTCACTTGGAAGGGATGAAATGGCTGCAGTTTTGGTGGACTGCAGCTGGGCTGTTTTTCACCTTTTTCCTGTCATTGTATCCTGGATTAAAACTGCTGTGGTACCAGACTGTGACTAGCTTCCAAATCCTGAATCGTTTGAACTGATTGATAGCTGATCTGCTCTTCGATTGTTTCTGTAACTTAAGTTTGATTCTCTTTCTTTTTTTCCTTTTTTTTTTGCTTCTCTCCTGATCTCCTCCACAATGTCGTCCCTTCAGTACCAGGAAGCTGCAAGAGATGCCCATGCTTCAGACTTGGACTGATTGCTTCATGATTCATATGGGTTTGATGATTGATTGATATGTTTAATCTGACTGATGTGATGCCCATGCTTTGCTTTTCGGTTGATTACCATCAGAATTCATAACGAACCAAATCTCTCAATTCTGATACTGATGGACTTCATACATCATAGAAAAATGGCAGGATTACCTCATGCATTTACCAGCATGTAGAAGTAGATTGCTGTAAGGTAGTTAGCCCTTGCAAATGCTTCCACAGAAACTGAATCAGATACTTTAGCATGTTCGATTACAAAGAGCTCCAACAGCATCGACATGTTACGGTTCACAAATTAACTAAG
>KE372993.1:265563-284821 GCA_000418225.1 Zizania latifolia | reverse complement strand
GCGAGGGCGCGGCGCCACGGCACGGAGGAGGCCGGCCGGCGGGGCGCACGATTCAGAGCCTCAAATGAAATCGGCCTTTTCGTTTTGTGTGAATCCCAAGTTCTTTTTTCCCGGCTCGTTTAGGATTTCGCACGGTTGTTCATGGGGTATTGATGATTTTCTGAGGCGGCTTCTTCTCCAACCGATTGCTCTAGTTGCTTACTTGCTTCTCTTGTGTATCTCGTGATTGAGCTTCTTGGTGGCGTCTTTGATTGTCGAAGATTGCTCTTGCGTGGCTGTGATGACAAAACCTTCGTTTCTCGATGCTGAGACTTGATTTGTTCAAGGACCAAAATTTATTTTGATGACCTTTGTGCGTGTCTGAGCCACTAAAACGCAATCTGTTCCTGTTATGTCCTGCGCCATGGCACTCCTGCTGCGAGAGTGAACTTTGCGATGCTATTTTTCATCTGATTTTCCCCCTTTTATGTTTCTGGGCTGTCTCTTGCGTTTGTTTTGTTATAGTGTGGCTGTGACGACCAAGAACTTTGTTTCTCGATGCTGACTTGATTTAATCAAGGACCAAACTTTTGATGGCCTTTGTGCGTGTCTGAGCCACTGCATCTCCATCTGTCTCCGTCTCCTTTTGTGTGAAGTGAGAAGACTAAAGATATGAACTTGCCTTCTATGCTTCTTACTGTATTCCTGTTAATTCTAATGTGGTTTTGGCGACAATGAAAAATGTGTTTTTCTATGTTGATTCGACCCATTCTACTATTGTAGGATCAAATTTTGACGAGTATTCTGTGTATCTGAACCAATGCAACTTATTCTCTCAATTTAGTCGTTTCTTGGTCAAAAATGAATTTCCATTCTCAGCTGTGTTTCATGTTGGGATACGAATGTTGGAGGCTACCAATGTACTCCTTAGTCCTTACATGTTTGACAGACCCATGGACATGAGCTATTTGAGCTCAAGTTTAAACATTCAGATCCTCGCAATAGTTACGGTGGAACTCTTGCATGAAAATTTTACAACTTGCTTGCTGTATGCAAGAAACAACTCCCTGCAGCTCCTTTTCCTCAATGCAGCCTAGCCTAATAAACATCTTACTAACAATATCTGATACGAGGCAAATTGTTTATCTACGGATACAGCCAAATTCATAAGAACTGAAAATTGCAACTAGCTGGAAATTAGAAAGCAGAAGCTTGAGAATAGAAAGAAAAGAATAACAAGGATCGATGGGGGCAAACATTAAAGCTATATCCCATGGTGAGTTCATGCCTCGCTCTCCATTTTCTCAAGGCTCACATTGCATGGTCCTCAAGATTCATTAACCATCCATATGGTCTTGATTCACATTTCATAGTTGAGTCCTCAGTATTTTTGGAGTTTGTCAAGATCTCAGCTAGAGGCCCACCTTGAGGCATCTCCCAAGAACTTGAGATGCTGTCCTCTTGGATCTGTACCATGGTAGATGTATGGCAGCCGGCAGGTGGGCCTTGTGGTGAGGAATAGAAAGCTGATGGAACTGGTGTGGCATTGGAATCTTTGCTTTTCTGAAGCTCGATTTTCTCATTCTTAGGCAGGCTGAAGCTCTGAAGGACTGACTGAAGGCATCCAAGATCTTGCATCTGCGTGCAAGGAATGTTTTTATTGCTCTGCTGGTTGCTGCTTTCCCAAGGCTTCAGCATCGTATTAGAACAGATCGATTCACTGTCTACTGTTGGACTGAACTTCTCCGGTTTGTTCTGTTGCTTCAATTGAGAGAACAGGGACAACGTGGGCTGTTGATTCGTCAAATTTAGCAGTGGAGCCGTGTTTTCTTCAGCAGCTTTGTTTCCTTTCTCTTTGCTCACCATTGTCCTGCAAATTTGTACAGGTTTCCAGATCGAATGATTATTGGTTTCTATTAAAACTGAAATAATCTTGCCGTTTCACTGTGTCACTGACTATCCTGTAACACTATATTCCATATTGTATAATATGACAACTATATAGTAACTTTCTTTGCAACTTGATGTCTTGATTTGGTTCGGCAGCCACCACAGTAATGAATTTTTATCATGAGAATGTACCATAAAACTCATTTTCTCATTAATGGGTGATGGAATACTGTGATTCATCTTGTAACATTGTAATACATGTACACTTGAGATGAGAATATTTAACCAAGTTTCGGGATGTACTAACCTGTTTAAACTATCTGCCCAATAGTTGACACTGCTTGGCTTCATTTGATTAACTTTTGCCTTCTTCAAGCTGCCCTGCCCGACAGGAGATGGCAGTGAGCCAGCACACGGTGTGTCTGTCACAGTCTTTCTGGTTTGGTTTTCCACAGGCTTTCTTGAACGGTGGCGGTTTCTGTTGATGTGCCTCTCACAATACTTGTGGTCGGCCATTGCCTCCTTTGAACACCGCCATTTCTTGCCGTCTGTTCGACGGCATCTTCCAGGTTCCGGATCGGAGTCTGCATTTGGGAAGCCTTGATAGAGAGGCCTCCAGCTCACTGCATTGTAGGTGAGCATGTCATGTTTTGATTGGATTTATCACTTGTTTCATGCTGATTCTAAACTTGTGAGAACATATAGCTGTGACAACTTGTATGCACCTCGTTGTGTTAGTGTGTTCATTTAAACACTGTTTTATATTATTCACTTTGTGGAAGCATTAAAAACTCTATGGTCCCACATGTGCTATTTAACTGACACACATATTAACATATGTAACTTAATGATTAGTCGTTTCTGAGTTGACATGTATTTCTCACATTTGTATTCTAACGGGCAGTTTCTGCATATGCAGTTACATGTGTAAACAGGTTTTGGTTCCTACCCAGTTTATGGCTGTATGGCAATGTGAGTTTTGAGGTTTAAAGCACTTGAATGCTTACTTCTGTTAGCTGATGATCTGAAGCTTTTGCTGATTGAAATGAGCAGGCTGGAAGGTATAGGGGCCTTTGCATTGAGATACTTGTAAATGAGAGCCTGGTGCTCCAATTCCATCCACTGTGAGGGGGTGAAAGGCTTCTTGGTCCTAGATAACAAGAACCTCTGCTCATTTTCCCTTCCAAAATCCAAACCTGGATAAATCAAGGAAAATATTTAGTGCGGTCAACACTCAATGAATCACAACCTTACCTTAGTATGAATGGTTAAGGGAAGCACCGAGTCAAGAGTCAAGACAAAAGTGTAAAGTTATAAAAGCTATGAGCTGCCACAGCCTTGGCTGGGCAAGGGGCCCCAGGCTTGTGCTCATCCCCATGACTAGTTCTGTAGCACTCATGAGAGCTCATCAAGTTCAATAAAAGCATCACTTGATTTTTCATTCCTGACTTTTTTCCTCTCATTTGAACAGATGAACAGAAAACATTATCCATCATGAGTTGTAGAGAACAAACAGATCAAATGCCATGCATCACTTTGCTTGTATACACTAGACATGGCTGGTAAATGGAAGAGAGAGGCATGACTGAGCAAGTGTATGCATGTATGTGGTGATGAGCCAAGCCAAACCTGAGGGCAATGTGTGAGCAGCCTTTGCAAATCTGAGCATCTTCTGCTCATCAAGGAAGGGGGAGGGGTAGGAAGCAGCCTGGGTGAAACTAGCTCTCTTGATGAGACTCAGATCACTCTCCTTGGGGGATGGCACTGTGAGGCCCTGCAAGCCCAGCACCTCTCCAAGCTCCATGGCAGCAGAGAAGTCAGCAAACATTTGGGTGGGGAAGAGAGGAGGGGTTGTTGTGCATTGCTAGGGACACTGGGACAGTGAGGCTCCAGGGGAGAAGAAGAGGGCAGGAGTAGTGGTGTGTGTGCTTTCTGGGAGGCAGCAAGTTTGGTGATATGGTGGCTCTTTGGGGGACTAGTCTAGGGGTGCCACTTAAATAGCAGGAGTCCTTTCATTCTTTCAGTGGCTTTTTCTGTCTCTCTCTTCTTCTTTTTTTTTGAGTTTTTGTGCTCTCAATGTTTGTATGAAGTAGTACTGGGTACTGTGGAGGTATTAGTAATTGGTTGGTATAAAATCTAGTATCAAACTCCAAGATCAAATTGTGATTTTTTTAGAGCACTGGTTTTAATTTTTTTTAGGAAAAGTGTAGTGTACTGTTCCATAAAAGTTGATTTGGCTTTTGGAGCGAAATTGATTGGGGCAATTACGGTGAGGGGTAGGGCAAATCAATAACTGCATGGCTGTACTGACTGTACACGCTAGACGCTCAGAATTAACCTCTATGCAGTACTACGCTTCCAATAAGTGCCCTCTTTGTGTTCTTGCAAGTAAATATGCTCGAAATGAATGGTCGAGCTTCATGTGATGGTCAGAGGCTCGCTCTAGCTTTCTGTAGGACTCATTATTTTATTTGTTTGTTTATATTTTTTAAGTCACACACTTCACTACTGTTGTGTTCATCTCTCCAAAAGGAGATGCAATTAGTTTGATGAGAAATAAAAAGGAATATTGAGAACCGTGTGGCCGAAAGCAACAACTTTTAAGATAACAAAAAGAAAAACTGGAGAGTCAGAAATCAAAAGAGGATTCCTACATTCTTTCTCTCGTGCAAAACCGGGGCAGACAAATTTGATTTTCAGTCTACTTGTGTAATACGTAGTGAGGCAAACTTGGAGTACCAAACCAGAGTAACCACGATTTTCTGTTAAATGGACCGATTTTTATCAAACCGAATCGATAACCATTCGCATGGTTTTGTCAACTTTTTCTGTAAACGTTCACAAGGGCGAGTACGGGGTGGCGGCTGCGCGGTCACGAGGCTGAGATGATGCCTTTGAAGGAGGCTCTGGCTTCGTCAACGCCGGCGCCGGCGCTGGCATCGCTCACCTCGCTGGGCTACCTCTCGCAATCCTCTTGATGATGGCAACCTCTCTCTCTCTCTCTCTCTCTCAGTGTCTCTGGCCCCTGCCTCCTGACATGACTTCATACGCGTACATAACATACTAGTGTACTACACATCTCTGCGTGTGAGTGACTGGCAATCTCGCATGGATCAGGTGAGTTGAAGAGGGTTGTTTATTCGAGTCCCCACCGGAGGTATCAGGTCAGGATATCTGGGTATGCGTCTCCAGTCCAGTACTACTCTCGCACTCGCTGCTCCATGGTTGTCTCCGTGTTTCAAATTCTGCAGATGTCCACCGCAAGCAATGTCTACGGCTCCTCGCGCTAATAATTAACTAGTATTTTTCCGATTATACAGAAGATTCACACACTCACCCATTCACGGGTATACTTCCTACCACACACTCAAATGGATAAAGGACACTAATTTTTTATTATATATATACACTAAGATGCTTCGTTTAGAACATTCAAAAAATACAAAAAAATCGAACGGTGTTTCAACTTTTAGTAAAGAATATTTCATCACTTAATCAAAAAATATTTCAAACAGATACAATATTCAGCGATACTGATTGTAACACCAAAAAATAATTATATATAACACCCTTGTTTTTATGTGTTAGTAGTTAGAACTCAATGTTTCGTACGTGGGAGAAAAAATCACTTTATTTATTTTATTGAAACATTATTGACTAAATCTGAGTAAACACAGTTTGATTTTTTTTTCTAATTTCTAGGATGTCTCAACCCTCATCTCCTCCATATCTATGATATGTGTAGTTGGTGGGATTTAAACTCTAATAAATACTTCTTCCATTCCATAACATTACAACTTAAAATTGGATTTAACATTTCATATTACAACGAATCTGAATAGTGTTTCTGTCTAGATTCGTTATATTATAAAATATCAAATTAAATTCTATGTTATAATATTATGGGACAACGAATCTAAATATGTCACTATTCAGATTCGTTGTATTGTAAAATATCAAATCTAATTCTAGATAATAATATTATGGGATAGAGAAATAACTGTAGTCGTGTACCACCGAATCACCGTTGTTTGCCTCAGTTAAATAGTATTTGATGCTACTCTGGTACGATCGAGATTAGGCTGTTTGATAAACAGTTTTGTCCCGGCCTGTTACATTGCATATAATTAAAGAGCTCGCCGAGGAAACAGTACACAAGTCTTTTCAGACTTTTCCTATAATATATTAGTACGACAATTTAGACAATACATGTTTTGTCAGTTTGTTTTATGTATACGACACGCATGAAACTCTTTGTAAACACACAAAAGCTTTGCGTGGCAAAATACTACCAATGTTATACGTACTAATTAAAATATGTAGGAGTCAAACCTCAAAATTTTAAATAAATAGTAGATTAAAAAATATTAGGATTTGATATATACAAATCATATCAGTAAATTTGTGATGAAAAATACTTTTATATAATTATAATATATATATAAGGTAATATATATGGGAAATTTTTGTTATTGCCATTAGCGCAGTCTGGATTTTTGTTTTTGTTATTGTCTTTTTTAGTATGTTTTGGTTTTGCCACTATGTTTCAAAATTATTGTTTGAAAATGCCATTATAGCCAAATTTTGTCAGTTAAGCCTCCGTTAGGTCATAATCTTTCTGTTTTGTCCTTGTCTAGTTTGCTGGAATAAAACTCTCTAGACAAAAATCCATGTGGCAAAATAAAATGAATAATCTAATAGAAGTTGTGTGGTATTTCTAGTCCAATGTAAAGTGTTGGTCTAATTCAAAATATTTTGTCATAATGCCAATGAAAAAATGTAAAGAATATTAGATTATTCTTTTTTCTGATGTAAAGTATCAATATTTTTATCTACATATATGCACATAAGTACTATATTAATGAGAGTGTGTTGTTTGTATGGGAGATACTAAGGGAAACTGGCCAAGTATTTTTGCCGTGAGAGTGTTTTATTCTAGCAAACTAGATAAGGGCAAAACAGGAGAATTATACCCCTATCGGAGGCTTAATTGATGGAATTTGGCTGCAATGCATTTTTGAACAATAATTCTGAAACCTAGTGGCAAAACTAAAACATGTTACGACAATGGCAGAAGCAAAATCCAGGCTATGCTAATGGCAATAATAAAGAATCGAGATATTAAAAACAAGAAACAAGTAGACAACTAAGCTACGAAGCAGTAGGTGTTGATGGTTGAGATAGGAAGGTAACACAGATCAAGAGGTTACACGATTACACAAGTAGAGCTCCACTAAGAGCATCTCCAATGTATATATGTTTTAAAGAAGTTATAAGCTGGGACCTACAAATCTTAGAAAAATTGCTACAATATATATACCTTGAGTTGTCCTTAAGATGGATCTCACGTTCTAATTAAAAATTATTTTTCCTTTATAACCCATGACTAAAAAATCTCATTCAGATTTTTTCCCTCGGAAAGAAAGAAGATATATAATTTTTTATTGTTTATGGCTAGACCATAGCTATATGGTATCTATAAGCTTATGGAAGTTTATAAATTCTTTCACAATATTTATGGCTGATTTTAGGGGCTTATGCCCTCTCTAAAGTTCACATTGTAGATGTCCTAATGAGCTACCCCGCAACACCAAAATTTATCTCAGACGATACCTCCGGCTACCTTCCAATTTTCCAAATGCATAACACATATAAGCCACACCGAACGAAATGTCAGCTGTTCCAACGCTATGTACTACACCGTGCTCTACGCTTGCCCATGAAACCTCCTAAATTCATCATAAATACTCCCACGTTGTAAGACATGCCAGGGCAGGAGCGAGCTATAAAAGACACGATGTTGCTCATATACCGACTGACTAGCAGTGACAAAAAGACATACTAAATATTGGTCTTTAGTGATAGATATTTTCCATATCCATTACTAATAGTTTGCTTACTATTTAAGATGTCCGTAACTAATGGTATCTTTCACGAATAATGATATAAGTTCGTAAGACACATCTAACTAAAATCTATATCAAGTGATGCTTGTCAACTGATTCTGTCACTAGATAAGTATTAGTAATGCGCTTTTTTTAAGCTTCCTTACTAGTGAACGGTGGACCACCCTTAGCCGGGCGACGACTACGCCTTAACTACGACGGGGCCCCGTACCGTACGTGGTGCGCGCGCTCCGGCCGGGCTGGCCGGCTGTCTCGTGCTCGTCGCCGTGCAGACACGAGAGATTTGATGGGAGCCGTGTCTTGAATCTCTTGATATGCTACGGCGACGTATAGTAATAGTACCTACCTAGGTCTGACCCTTCCAATTGGCCCGCGTAGGCGTGTACGTACGTATACGTACTGCGAACCGTACGAGGTACGTACAGGTACAGGGAAATGCATGTAGCTTAGTAGCTAGAGTAGCAGCAGTAGTATATATATTGTTGTACAGGGCCATCGATGTGATTTGATGCTTCGTGTGCGAAGCAGCTATATAGCAGCCGTGCAAAAACAGCTACTTCTGCAGTTCTGCATGACTGCATATATACGTGTGTAGTGTAGGTCGTAGCTGCTAAAGCTGGTCTCATCTGCTAAATGGTGTAGGGCTACTAGTTCACTCCCTAGCACCTAACATCAAAGAAAGGGTGCTTCCATAAGTGTTTCTATTCATTTAATGCCCTCGATCACTTATGAGGTATTAACTCACCCTGATTCTTGCATATGATCAAAAGTTAAAAAAGGGTATAGATAAAGCTTTGTATGTCTTGTTCTAAAAAACCTGGTACATGTAATGTATATGCCAGTTTTTAAATATAAATTTTACAAAAGAATTTTTAGTTTTTTAAACGACATGAAATGAATATATGATCTATATAAAAGGTGTAGAGCTCGACAAGTACCTCGACGAGCCAAACAATGGTGACACACGAGTAATTAATAACTCAAGTTATCTATTCTACTATCTTATACTTTGCTTTCAAAATATATCAAGTTTTATAGTTCAAAAATTGCTCCAAATATAACAATATTATACTTGTAATGTAATTTTTATCTTTAAAGTACATACTACCAACTTGATTATTCTACCCAATCACTCTTAGGCTCGCACTCACCAACCCTAAGGATTGTAGTATGGTTTTCTTGCTCATCTCCTTAATATATACGTTGAAGCTTAAAACTTGTTATATTATGAGACGAAGGGAGTATATATATATGAGCAAATCATTCCAAAGTTACAACTAAAAAATAATATTTACTCCCAATGATGTTTTAAAGGTGTGTCATAATATTTTATAAATTTTGAGCAATTCCAATTTAAACCACGTTTTTTTGCCATCCACACCTATTTGATTGATTTCGTTCACGAAGTCAGCGAGATAGAAGACGGAAACACCCGTATCGTAACGTGTTCTGCGAACCAAACCGATAACCGTCAAAAACCGGTAATACCTGTGTGTATAGGAACCGTGCTGCTGACACTGCATCTCGGCAAATCGGCTCCAATGCTCGATTGATTTGTGCCCTCGTAGTCGTAGCTCAGCTAGCCAGCGTGCACTGCTCTGCCCTCGAGAGCGACTGCTATCCCCTATACCGTAGGTTGCAGCACGAGATACGCTACAAATTACACAGCCGAGAATACTGATACCAGAAGCTACACGTATCAAACAAGAGATATAATCTTCCAAACTGTCACCTGCACGGATATATTGTACCGGCGATAGATAGGTAAGTATTCTTATATAATTTAGTATTGATGATAACAGTCTACCTGGTATACGTGATGATCTGAATATTTCACTAAAAATCATAATTGGTAGTTAAAAAGTTTACGGTGATATTATAAATTTAAAATTCTACATATGCTCGTGTAGTGCCCTCTTGAGCTAGAACGGGGAAGAGAGAGCAGGGGAGCAATCCTGCAGTTCCAGGACACGGCATGCACCCAGCCATTTTTACTCTTAGTATCCAGGGCAGATACGTACATAGCTGATAGCTGTGAACAAAATCTAGACGGAGAATTGGAGAATTTGCGCCCTCCGTGTCTGTCTGTGCCTTCCAGCACAAAACTGCCGTAGCACGCTGAGATTCTGATACGGGGAATGGGAGCGCACACAGTGCGAGTTGTGGACCTGCGCCGTTGCTCCCTCCTCACCAACAAACAAGAACGGACCACAGTGGGTTGGACTTTGGAGTATAGTAATAGTGGAGGAATGGAGGACCAACAAGTTCAAGTGCTCCAACGAATTTCCTAGGGACCTAATGCTCCGGTGGCTGGTTTGATGGTTATGTCAACTGCTCATTTGGATAGTTTTCTCGCTTCTGCATCCACAGTTCCACGCACGCAGCATCTAGCTATGTAGCATACCTGTGAAGCACTGTCGTCAAAAAGGGATGGTAAGCTCTATGGCTGTGACAATAGTTTACATTGCCGTTCGGTTCTCACAAAAACTGTTTGGTATTTGTGAAACCAAGGAGTAGTTTGTTAGTTTTCGTACGGGTTCAAAATTCATTGGACGGTTTTAATTACTTTTCGTACGGGTTCGAAATTCATTGGATTAAACGGTTTTTGCTTGGTTTTCCACAAACCAATTTTCACTAAAAACGGTAAGAAACCCTACGGACCACAGCTAGGATGACTTGATGAGAAAACAGTAAGATAAACCCTACACAGCCAGGATGATGAGGGGGAGCTGAAGCTGAACAATAGGATGGTAAACAATGGCCTCTTAGGTTTGCTTAAAATTATAGTAATCCAAGCTTATTAGATTATTATAATTTATAATAAACTGACCTAACCTATTTATTTCAATTTATAAAATTAAGTTAGATTAATATAATCTCAAGCTAAAACAAGCTGCCTAAAGGAGATTTTGTAGCTGACATAATTATCATCATCATCATTATTATTTATTCTAATACTGGGTTGACGGGCTGCGTAGAACTGCAGACGGCCAGACGCTATGTCAGGCCGGAATCACAGGAAAGCGAAATCCCTCTGAACTCCGTCTCTGTGTGACTGTGTGGCACTATTACCACGTCAAAATCCCGGGATACCCAGTACAATTTCAGGACTACGCAATCCTAGTGGCTCAGGACCAAACAATCACAATTCACAACCCTTTCTACAATTCACAAACTAGAACTAGACATCCGTAGCAGCTATTGACAAGAACTAATTTGCAACCTTCGTCTCTATCTACCTTGATTACAGCATTACATAATACTATGAACACATTGGAACACTGCACTTCCCTCAGCAAAGAAAACTGGCATGTCACCACCGTTTTTCTGGTACAAAAGGGGAAGTGGCTGCAGCATGTGTCATTGTTCCTCGACATGTACGTCTGTTTCATCGTATATCTCCTCCTGTGCCACCACGAAAATTGTGAAGCAGGAAATATAATATAGTATTTATTACAAAATGGCATAGGTACGCACTTCTATTAAAATATGGACCCCAATGATTATTGAACAGTGAAGTTGCATATAACCATAGACTTGGAAACTGTTTAGCTCAATAGAACATGGAACCGTGGATTTGAACATTGTTTAGCTCAATAGAATATGGAACGTTGTTGAGAAAAATAGAACCAAGGGCATTGAAGCTCATCACGTCTCATGGTTCAATGTTTCACTTTTTGACAGGAAATTCTTTATGAGTTACTCATATGGTCATCGATAATTATTTTTAAAACTTGTTAAATTGAATTGCCACTGAGGATGTTTTAAAAAATTAGAGTAGATCAATCAGAGAGTTCTACAAACTTCTAATAAAAAGAGAATGTCGGCAAATTAAACCACTAACCTGGAGCAGCTCTTCTATTACATCCTCCATTGTAATGATACCGACAGCTTCTTCATCTTCATTCAGTGTGGGCAATGGCTGTTCATGTATTTGAAGAACATCTGATTGATCTTTGGACCATTTTCTACTCTTGTTCCCTCTATTGGAATTCTGGGAGTTGGGCTGGCTCTTCCATCTTCGTAGCGGAGGAAGGTTCTTCACAACCTTCTCGGCATGCTTATCGTCAATAGCGATGGCAACCTCTTTGTTCCATGCGAAAGAAAGAAAGAAAAGACAAAATGGTAACATAAAAAGCAGTCAAAATATGCAACTGGCAAGCTACCAAGAAGGAAGAACTGCCTTGGAGCTCACCAAGAGTTCCACCATCATTGGTGGGTGTTTGTGGCTCAGCTGGATAATTAGGATTTGTTTGTCTTATGACAACTGCCATGTGGCTGTGGCCCTTCTGAAATTCATTTAGGATGTCATAGAGGGGCATCTCTTCTGAAACACTGGCATTCAACAAGATGCAGGTTGTGTTAGCTGAATCTTGAACTACCTACATTCAAGTTCAATTATTCTACTTCAAGAATTCTTTTATAAGGAGAATTTTATGGTGTCCCCAAATTTTGTGGACCATTCAATCTGTACGATCCAACGGCTCAGATTTGATATCGGTGACCTATTACCTCCTAGAGGTAATAGGTCATATAACCTTCCTTTAATATGTGTGGATCCACATACATACAGGAATTAATTTCTTTCTTCGCATGCTAGCAGATTAATTGTTGCATGCATTAGAAAAAAGAAAATAATCAACAAATTTTCCGTGCGAGCGACATGCATACAGATTACTTTCTATAATCAAACCGGTTAGCCCATTTTCTTTTTTTAATTAATTATTTTAAACACACTTAATCAACGGTTCATATTAGTTTCAACTATTACCTCTCTAGGAGGTAACGGGATACCGTAAATGGACTCTTTTATAATTAGGGGAACAGGCCCATCAGGAATTTAATCTAAAAATTTAACAAAAAACTACTAATGCTGTCAACTAGGAACTTGCTTGTACATATTATAGATAAAATTTTTAGACCTATTCTATCACGACCATGCCTATATGCCTGTAACATGAGAAGAAACAAAATGAACAATCCTGGATTTCTATGGTAGATCATATTTATTAACTTGGAACCCATTTTGCAGTATGTTTCAAGAGAAGGTCGAACCACTTGGCAGAATTAAGTATGCAGCTCTTCCTTTCTATTATAAAATAAATATATGGATTAGCCAGTCAAGCAGTTCATAAACTGCATTTGAAGATGTACGGAGTAATTATATCAGCCCTTGCTTTGTATTTTCAGTAATTATACAGATTGACTAGCTACAATTTAACTCTATCTATATTGTCTCAACATATTAGGTCCCAAGCCCTGGTAAAGGAGGAGGGAGGGTCCCTTCCTCCTAAAAAATTATGATAGGTTTGGCGAGCCAATAAAAAACCTAAGCACTCAAATGGAGATAAAAATCAAGATTATGTTTCAACTCTAGCAGTCTAGCCTACCTTAACTTGCTTGAGATTGAAAGGCTTTGAAAAGAAGATTGACGAGCTACAATTTATATGATCTGTGTATGCAGTATTGCTGCATGATATTCAGGATAACAAGCAAATTATGGCTCCTTCCTTTACAATTTATGCTTGCTTATGCAGCTGAGCATAGTTATTAAGGCGTCGCTAAAGTATCGGCTTAGCGTCGCTTAAGCGATAAGGCGCTCACGGGTGGTAAGGAGTCCAGACGCCTTAGCTTCCCATGTTGCAGCGCAGTGAGGCCAGACACGAGCAGCACGCTGTGAGGCCTAGCGCAAGCAGTGCACAGCGAGGCTGGGCACAAGCAGTGCGCAGCGAGGCTAGGCGCAGAGCAAAAGAGGGGAGATAGAAGAGAGAAGAGGGAAGAGGAGAAGAGGAGGCGTTGGCTATGCCTATGAGTGAAGTGGGAGAGAGGTGCTAGGTTAGGGTTTAGGGATGAAAAAAATAGTGGACCTTAAATAGGCTATTGGACCAGACTTATGTGAATAAGCTATTGAACTAAATTTTAAATATACTGTTAGTTAGAATTTTAAATATGATATTTCAATTTTAACTATATATTTTTTAGTTTTGTAAGACATCCAAAGTTACAATATTGCTTCTTGATATTGTATTACTATTTTTTATCATGATATATTGCTGTTTAGAATTTGCTACTTATCTATTGATACTTTTTTTCCTAAATCTTATATTTTCTATGGGCACAAGGTGCCACCTCACCTTATGCCTTACCGCTTAGGCTGTAAGGTGGTAGTTCACCGGCTCGCCTCGCCTTACCACCTTAATAACTATGTAGCTTAGTACAGTACACAATTGCCTCATTCTGCAGATAATATGCTATATACTAGTTCAAAATAAAAACTACACAAGTAAAACGAATCTATTCTCAAATCTCAACTGACTCTGTACTTCAATGATTATACTCTGATCCAGAATTTGACAACGCCCATAGACACAGTTTGATGTTTCAACTAGAATCAGAATGCGACATAAATTATATCATGATGGTAACTAGTGATTTGCCAAATTTGTGAATCAAGTTCTGCTCAAATATTAACCTAACAAGGCATAAACAGGACACAGGTAGATGTCAAATACTCAAATCAGAGGAAATAGAAAGTGCTAAAAAGTTCATCCAGATAAAAAAATGGTCACAAGAATCATATCGTTGTCTTGAAAAAAAGAAGGCACCATTACCAATATAAGTCCAATAATGTTTGTCTTCTTTTCATAATAAACTGGCACCCTGCTATGACCTTTGTCAAGCACCTTTTGCATTAGATCTCTGTGGAAAAGAGAACATGAATGACTGGATTATGCACTTAAGGAAAAATGCAGTATATATTTGTAACAAGCCATTTAACGAAAATCATTCGTGACTGTAACACAACCCAGTACCTGTCGAGGTTTGCATTTATATCAATCGCAAATGTTTGACATAGGGTTGTCATAGCATCTTTAGTTTTCTTTTCAGTGAGCTCAAGAGCTCCAGCTATTATAGTAGTTTCGTCATGGGTTAACTCCCCACCCTTACCAGCCTGTTCATGTTACAAGAGAGGTAAAACAATTATAAACAGGAACTTGTAAACGCAAATCCGCAATGTGCATGCAAAAATTAATGATAAGATCAATAAACATTAATTCAATTTTTCCATGACTAAGTCAATTGGTGGTACAGGTATCAACTGGACAACCAGTAACCAGAATGTCTACCAAATGGCAAATGACCTGCTGCCCTAGAACATCTCAGATTTAGATAGTAATTGGAGAAACACATAAATGTTTAATCACAGCCCGTGAAGTAAAATCATATCCTTTCATACAAACTATAAAGTATGAATAAAATAGTCTAAAGTATGATGAGCAAAATGAGCCAGACAGCCAGTACCATCTAAAAGCCTTCCTGGAAACATTAGTCACAGCAATATCCCAGCATGTCTATGCGGCTATGCCCTCTGAGTAGAAATCCACTTAGAATGAGGAGGAATGAAATGAAAGGTGGATTCCACTAAGTTCTCTTTTTTTTCTTTCATTTCTGTTATTTCCTTGGAAATGGTATTGATACTGAATTCCTTCAAAGGGCATATGGCATCCCCAAACCCAAGCTTTGCAAACCACACAATCCAGTATTGAGAACCTTGACTGGGATAAATCAACCCTAAACTGGAGCTGGCTATGATCCACAATTCAATGTATCCTCACATACATAGCACAATGGCATATCTAATTTCTGCTTATAATGCGTGGTATTTATATTACCTCATTTCCATGAAGTGTCACCAGTGTTTTTAGTTCAGCTCTACGAAAAAGAGCTGTATGAGCTTTACCAAGCACATAATCTAGTAGCTGAAATAGAAAAGTAATGAATGTTGAATACTTGAATACATGTACATTTGAGGACTAGTGATGTAATGATGATGCACTGCGTCTAGGAGTCCACTTACCTTGCTTATCGGATAAGCAATAGAAAAGCAGATCCAAACAAGCACACGAACTAATGGAGTAACGGATGCACCAATCGCCAGCCCATAATGTGAACAGATGGATTGTGGTAAGATCTATTTATACCAGAATATTAGCTTGTGGTAGTGTAGTACCAAGATAGACACTTGCAATTGAGCATCATAGTAAAGTTAATGTAATTCACCTCACCAAACAGCAAGATCAATGTCACTGAGATCAAAATTGCACCCCAAGCAGTCATCAAGCTATCAAGGAATATCGGCAGAGCCTAACATCCATACAAAAGCATGTCATCATAGTTTCATTTATCAGGAGAAACTTAAACTCAACTTATCTACAAATCACTTGAAATGAAGAGAAGTACCTCCATCGCTGCAGCATTGCAGATCAGAAGAGTACACAGCAGAAGGTGCTGATTTTTCACAACAGGCAATATCTTAGCTGCATGAGAAACAAAAAAGTTTAACATGAGCAGTATCACAAAAATATGAGAAGATTCGAATTTGACATATGCCATCTCATTAGAAAAAGATACCACATATGAATTTCATTCATCTAAAGAAATGGCTTGGAATTCATCACTCCGTAATTATTGTATTGCCAGTGATCGCATGGCATAGCAGCAAAAAACACTATGGAAGTAGCAAAGTATTACTTGTACTAGAAACCTGCTACTTTAGACGGTATTTTTCCTTATGCTACGTCACTGGCTATTATTTTCCAAAGTAAGACAGTGCAGCATGTCGCTATACTCAACACCAGAACACGACCACTTCCCAGGTGATCAAGCCAAATCACCATAAGGAAAATACACAAAATTATTGGGCCTCCCCTAAATGGTATGAATTGATCAACCAAAAACAAGGACCACTAGAAAGCTGCCTTTAGATGCCATGAAAAGTACAACGCACAGGTTCCAATCCATCCTCCCTACGGATGCTTCATTGCTTCTATGCACCAACTCATCACAAGTTCACAACAGCGAGGTTCTGCCATTCGTGTACAAGTGTATTGATTCCTTGGTCGAAACAACGTGTTAACAACTCCCTTCAATCCTCAACTGATCTCTCATGCCAGAATGCCACAATCAAGCAGAGCCGCCGCCCATGTATTCCATCAAAATGGTTCCAGGTTTCTTACAGGTGTTCAGCTCCTTTTAACTACACCCCCCTCTCTACAGACTTGCCATACGGGCTTACAACGCTAAGCCCATCTCAGCCCACACACACACGCACATTGGCCTACAGCTTCTGACGCCACACTTGACACATTCCTTCCTTCCAGCTTGTAGTGATCTCCTTCAGCAACGCTTCCTATTTATCATTTGGAATTGACCTGGGTTCATGACAATCGCCCCTCCATGAGAACTGGCTTGCCCCCAAGCCAGTGTCTTTGGGACTTCTTCTTGCAGCTTGTCGAGGTCTTCCCAAATAGCATCTTTTGCCTGCCTTTAGCCTACTACACCAAAACTTGATTAGGATGGAAATTACCTGTTGGCGATGACCTGTGATCCAAAATCCTCCAGGGAACTCGTCCATCAGGATAAGTAGGCATTTTGTCCTGTGACGTCCCTTGAACACCATGAGCATTTTTGAGCTATGAAACATGAAAACAGGGTGGACAGTACTATGCTCAGGAAGTTGCAATTTGTTAGCTGCTGGTCCAAACTTGTCAGCCATTTGGAATGACCCAAAATACTTGAAAGATAACTTGTTGTTAGCTCGACAGGACACAATTGATTTCACATACAGCTGCAATTTAACATAGACTCATTCGCCAAATTGAAATTCTCTGAAACTTCTCTCTGTATCAGCCTGACACTTCATTTGTTGTAGAGCCCTGTGAAAGTGTTGTTTCAGCTGGTTTTGTATCCCCTCTTTCATTCCATTCCGTGCAAACCACCCCTTCAGAATTTGGTATGTCACTTGGAACCCAGAATGCAAAGCTAGAAATGATTCCTTTGCTGCTGGGATCCAAACAAATGCAGCCCAAAATACTAGCACTTCCTGTAGATGCTGAACATGTGATTGCAATTCTGAACTATTAACTAATGGTAATGGCATTCCTCTTATTTGATTTCTGATAGCACTCATGACATCCTCATCCTTGAAGTCTTGTAATCTCTGTTTCTTCTGTCTCAGTTTCTTCATCTGTTTCCTTTCCATCAGCTCAGCTTGCCTTTTCTGAACAGCTTCCTCTTCCTCCACAAGCAACTTCTGGCAACTTAATGCTTCAGCAGCCCTATCAGCACACCATGCTTCGACCAGTTTTTGTTCAAGCATGTAACTAGTGCATGGAACAACATTTTTCAACTCAGTTGCAACTCTATCAGTATCTCCTTCAAATATAAACCCTTGTATAATTGCAGCTGGGTTAGTGCAGAGAAATGAATGCTCACTAGCTTCATCAAGCATGACAAATAGGTCATTCGATGATACAGGTAGCCCTGAAACTGTTGTTTGAATTAGTTCCACAAGTTGTTTGCCAGCTGCGGAATAGGCCAGAGGTAATGAAGCACATCCTGGCTTACACATCCATGTAGATAATGCTATTAAAATGGATGGACCACTGACACTCCCTAAAACCACATCAGACAGAGACAAAATTGTTTTGGTCTGATCTATTGTAAGTTTGTCCCAAAATGCAACAACACAGTCCCTGTTCTTCAGGAAATCCTTCTCTAAATTGAAAGTTGGGGCGGTGGACATGAATATGGCGTCTATAATTGATCGAGGAGCAAAATTTCCTGGAACACTTGGTACACTTTTGCAACTGGAGCTTAGGGACGAAAGCAATGGCCATCATGGAAGATATTTTTCAGTCTCACCATTTGCCTTTGCAGCGGTCTGAGCAAGCACGACTCCTGCCAGGTAGCCGGGGAGGCCGCTGGACCTGTCGTGGCCCTCGTCGTCGACGCTGTAGATGGCGTAGCCCTCCCTTGCCAGCCGCTCCGCCATGCGGCGCATGGTGACGCTGCACTCGACGGCGTAGCCATGGCAAGGGCAAACCACAGCCCTGGTCGCTGCCGCCTTGGGACTCCAGCTGTAGGTGAAGAGCTGCATCCCGCTCGAATTCACCACCGAGCCCTCTGCGTATGCGTAGCGCTCCTCATCCATTTTGCCGTGGGGGAGTCCGTGCTGCCAGATGAGGTCCTGGCGGTGCTGCCCCGCGCCGCCTCGCTGAACGCTAGAAACACCGTCTCCGTCCAGAACACCGACGATGAGATGAACTCGTGGATGAACACCACGCCCTCCGTCTCCACGCCACTCGGGGTGGTCGGCGCTTGGACATGGATGTAGAAGTGGGAGGAGCGGGAGGCGGCGCTCCAAGAGTGGCAGATCTTGTCGTTGTGCTCCCCCTCGAACCTCCGCAGCATCTCCTCCAGGTCGGACCGCCCCATGCCTAGCATCACTACCTGGAGGTACCTTGCCCTCACGGCCCTTGAAGGTATCCCGCACCACTCCCTTCACCTTCCCCTTCAGCAGGTAACACGTCCCCTTGGCCGAGTAAGTCCACAGAAACTTGCTCCTGCTCTTCTCGCACCCCCACTTGGGCCATGGGCAGACGCCGAGCTTGGAGAGACGGGACTCGGGCGGTTTGTGCTCC
>KE372993.1:249041-265078 GCA_000418225.1 Zizania latifolia | reverse complement strand
CCCTCTCTACAGACTTGCCATACAGGCTTACAACGCTAAGCCCATCTCGGCCCACACACACACGCACATTGGCCTACTGCTTCTGACGCCACACTTGACACATTCCTTCCTTCCAGCTTGTAGTAATCTCCTTCAGCAACGCTTCCTATTTATCATTTGGAATTGACATGGGTTCATGACACAACGCTCGCAGGATGTCTGACGAAATGCCCAAGCCAGTTCGAGTAACAAAGCGACGAACGAAATCCTACCAGGCTACCAGTACCAGCCACCCATATAAATCAGGCACTATGCAGTATGCACACCCACGGTCACCCACAGCACGCGAGCACAAGGTAACTAGCTCCCCAGCCGGCGGAACCCCAGCCGCGGCGGGCAAGCGGACGGTGCACGGGAATGGCAGGGCGCCAGGGCGCGCACCTGCGTGCTTGCGGTCCTAGTCGGTGCCGGACTTGGCGAGGACCTCGAGGTCGACGAGGCTGAGGGACATTTGGCCGAGGGTGAGCCCCGACATGAGCCCCGCAAAGAGCACCAGCACCACGATGATCACGATGTGCTCGAAGAACCCCGCCTCGCAGCAGTTGTACTCCACCGCCATCCACCACCACTCCCCACTCCCCTCCCTCTCCCTTCCGATCTGCACCTCCTCCCTCTCCTCCCTTCAAACACGCGCCTCCTGCCTCCTCTCTCTCTCTCTCCTTTCTCCCGCTCGCGGTTTCTCCGCTCCGCCTCGTTAAGGAAAGAAGTCTGGGCAGCTGGGCGTGCGTGTGCGCGGGCGCGAGCGAGAAGAGAAGAGAAGAGAAGAGGTGGTGGGATGCGTGCGTGGGCGCGGAGGCGACGCGACGGGTGGCCATGGTCCATGGCTGGCGGTTATGACATGTGGGCCATGTGGAGACTGATCGGATCATCGGACCACTCGTGATTTTTCTATGAGAAAATTTGGTATACGTTAATAAAATTCATTAGTTTCCATACGTATCATTGAAAACTTTCAATTTGGTATTTATGTACATGTTACTATTTAAGTTGTATCGAAAGAATTTTATAGAATTTTCGTAGGAATTAGTTTAATTTCTCTAAAAATCCTCCAAATTCCATTCAATTCAAAGAATGCCTTAGTTTTTTTTTATGCCATTGTCGTCAGTTCACAACACAAGGAAACATGGATGGCTAAGAGGATGCATAGGGAATCACGCCGTCACCGCTGCTGCCAAACCCTCACCCGCTCCCCAGCCATCCCTAATTCCTTATATCGTGAGCTGATGACAGTTTTACCATTTAGAAAAAACTAACGTCGACTAACGTTGAAACTGACAATGTGAATATATAAAAAAAAACTAAAACAATAGCATATGCAGGAACAACAAACTTTGAGTTACATATACAGAATTTTCTCCTTTTCTTTCATCGAATTGGCACATCTATCTCACTGCAAGTGGGTCCCACGATGTGCGGGCCTGTGGTGCAGGGACTAGAGAGAGGGCTTAGGATTTTTTTCAATTATTTAGGGTTTGCAGAGGAAATTGCTGGAAGCACATGCCTGTGTGTGGGGCTGGTATATGGAAGGAGGCGCTTGCCAACTAGGGTTAATGAAACCGACCTGATAAACGTGTTTTTAGTCTAATTATCGATAAAATGATAAATAAATTAGATTATGATAGAATTTAGGAAAAAATCTACTGAACCCCTCAAGTATAGACCGATAGATACATGTACCTCCTAAACTACAAAACTAGATTCTTGACTCTCTCAACTATTCTATACCGGACAAATAACCCCTAAGGCAGTTTGAGATGATGGTTTTGCCTATGTGGCTATCCACGTTGGCACAGGGACACTGAGCTGGCTCGGTACGTGCGGCTGACGGGTGGACTCCCTAAAATCTGATGTGGACGCCCCTTCTCTCTCTCCTTCCTTCTTCCTCTCTCTTCTCCTTCCCCTTCCTCTTTCTCTCTTCTCTCTGTTCGGTGGAACTGGTGTGCAGGGTGGTCCGAGAGGCGCGAGGGTGTGGGGGCTCGACCGTGGGGGCACGACGCGTGGCCACGGCTGCTGGGCACGTGGGGAGCTCAGGCGCGGCGCAAGGCCACAGGGCATGTGGGGGCTCAAGCGCGACACATGGGTGTTTGGGTGTGGAGGAGATGGCAACGCGCAGGGGGCTCAGACGCGGCGCGTGGGGAATTGGGTCGATCGGCAGGCAGGAGGGGAGGAGAAAGGAGGAAGAAGGAAGAGGAGGGAGGAGGAGAGAGAAGGGGCATCCATATCATATTTTAGGGAGCCTACCTATCAGCTGCACGTACCGAGCTAGCTCAGCGTCCTTGTGCTAACGTGGACGGCCACGTAGGCAAAACCGCCGTCTAAAACCGTCTCGGGGGTAATTTCTTCGGTTTAGAATAGATAGGGTATTAAGAATCCAGTTTTGTTGTTTAGGGGAATATGTGTCTACATGTATATATTTGAGGGGGTTAAGTAAACTTTTTCATAAAATTTATACCGGTTACCAGCGGGGGTGAATCCAGGATAAAAACATAGGGTGAGTTGAGATCAAAGTTTAAGTCTATATTGATAAAGCTAAAATAAGATAAATATATTTACACAAGTTAAATGTAATGCATATGTAATGAAATAGAAAAAAATAGATACATTAACTTGTGTAAGATGTTGACTTTTTTGGCCTTAGAAAAGGGTGGAGTGAGCAGACACCTGTATACACAAATTAGCAAAATTAGTAACAAATAAATTATAGGAATAAATAAATGTTAACCAAAAAAAATAACATACTAATTCAGGGCAAAGATGCTTTGTGGTTTTTTAGGGCTTAGAATCATTTCATGATTGCTGACATATAAAAATGACAAATTGAGTGTACTAATCAATCAAACAGCTCAAAAGTAGTAATATATTAAATTCAAGAGGCCTGCTACTATAAATTACTACTCTCTCCGTCTCATAATATTACAACCTATGATCATATTTAATATTTCATAGTACAACGGATCTGAATAGACATTGTCCAGATTCGTTATACTATAAAATATTAAATCTGGTCTTAGGTTGCAATATTGTGGGACAGAGGAAGTAACTCTTATTGCTGCCAAGCTCTCAATCAAACTAGGGATATTCCCCACAAAACATTATTGTCAAGATAGAAACACCGAATGCATACCGAATTCCACCCTAAACGTTAAAAAGATTGAATCTTTACAAATCTCAGCATCTAAATGTGCCAACTTAAACCTCAATCCATGCAATAGCAATACCAACAACAACAAGGATTCCTAATTATACACAACTAATTTTTAAAAAAATATATGTGAGGATTGTGAAAATAGCTTCACAGCCTTTGCCCAAGGCACCACTGGTTGATGTTGCTACTACTCCTTTTTCTGTTGGGCAACAACAACTAACTTTTCTCCTCCTTGATATGCCACAAAGCATCAAAACTCTAACGACATGTTTGTCTTAACTGAAAATTCTTAGTAACTAGCTGGTGAGAATCTGGAGAAGCTGGTATTTCTAGCTTCTAGATTCTGTAGGTACTGATTCTCATAATCTAGGTCTACAATATAGACTGTTTGCTTTATCTTCAGATTTTAGAAATAGCTGCGGCTGCTAGAAGCTAAAACAAATAGGCTCTTTAAGTCTTGTGAAGGATCGAGACGAGTCAAATGGTTTGAGGCCTACAATGTCTAATGGACCAATGGGCCGCACCAACTTATAAGCACTCACTTGTTCTCTAGAAGCGCTTTTGTTCTTCTTCCTCCATTGGCACTGCTATTCATCTTCCACCAGTGCATATTCTTCTTCCTCCACCTTCCATGACCATCTTTGTAACAACTTAAAATATTTTAATAAGGATTATAACATAATTTTGATTATTTGATAAATAGAGAGATGTTTGATTCTGATTATTAGTTATATTAATAATTATAATTAATACTTAAGATGTCTATAATTTTTCTGTCCGAGACATAATCCGCTTCTATTTTAATTATAAGCCGTGAATAAGATGTTTTAAGGACATTATGGAAGAAACCATTGAGAATTGATTTTTTGCAAAAAATAAAAGAATAGATTAGAGCGTAATAAAAACACGTGGATCCGCCGCGCCGCGCCGCGCTGGTTACCAATGTTTTTAGTGAGTGCAGTCGTGGCATGACAGCGCCCCGTGATGGGTGGAACGGGGGAAAGGGTACGCACGGCTGTTATGGCTTCTCCGCCGCACAAGTAGACCTTGTATTAATTAATACAAATCTGTTCGTTAAGAAAGCAGGTGCCTTCCAACCCAAGAATGACGGTTTATTTGCTAGCAAAAATCGCTGTTACATTGTAATGTTTACTTAGGAACAAATAAATTTTCGACATTCACATAATTGCTTGCCTGTAATCGAATTTATCGAGCAAAATGACACGTCTGTAATATAAATCCATCGAAGGATACAGTTTTCAAAAATAGTTGCTCCAAAGTCGTAATAACACGCTATGACGGAGACGTCCAACCACTGCTTAGCCTGCAGGTCCGTACTTGCACTCGTGTCGCATTATTTTCAAAGGAAAATGCAGGCCATAACTCCTGCCAATTATTTATTTACAAAGGAAAAATGCATGCATGCTGTAACTCAGTGCCAATTATTTATTTACAAAGGAAAATGCATGCACGCTACTACCTTCGTTTCACAGCGTAAGGTTTTTTAGTCATATCGACTGTTTGAGCTTGTGCACTAAAATTTAAAAAATCAACTTAAATATGTTTTTTTATCTTTATTCTTCTTTAAAATACAAGTTTTTTTATTTAAGAGTTTATCCTTTATTTCATATTATAACTTATTTGACGTTTTTATAAGTTAAATTTCTTTAATTTTGATCAATTTTATAAAAAATACTAACAATTATAATACTAAATTAATTTTATTAAATCTGACATAAAATATACTTTAATATTGTATTTATTTGATATTACAATGCTGAGAAAAACACTTATATAAAAGAAACAAATCACTTCTGTTCAGATCGCTTCATGACTCATGAGGCTGCAAGTCGGCAACAGGATCCTCTGCACCACAGCACTCGAGCGACGGGCCGACTAGACCACTCGCCTTCTGCCACGCCACATCGCCAGTCTGCCCCAGTGCCCCACCCCCGCCGGCCTACGCCTACCTGTCGGCGACTCGTCTCGTCGGCTCTCCTCCCCTCGCAACGCGACTCCTACTCCTCTCCCACTGATGCCGTCGTTTTCCCTCTTTTGTTTCCGCGGTTCTGCCTCCTCCTGATCGAAACCTCCAACCCAATCCCACCAAATCCCAGCGATTGCCAACTACTGCTGCCGCCATTACTTTCTCCTCCAAGTATCGCTCCCCGATCCCCTCTGCCTCTCCTCGACCTCGACTCCTCCTCTCCGTTGTTGGCGGTGGTGGCCTGGCTGGTCGAGTCGAGTCGAGGTGATTCGCTTCGATCATGGATGGTTCTAGTCGGTTGTTTGTCTTCGTGTTTGTGTGTGTGTGTTTGAACTTTTGTCTTGGGTGGTTCGTAATGTCGCAGGCAGGGTCTGAGGAGGCGGGCGGAATCGACGCTCGTCGAGTTGGGAGACTCGGAGGCAGGTTTTCCTCTCCCTCTTTTTTGTTGTTTATGAGCGGCGCGGCTTGAGGAGTACACGGCTTTGCTGCCATGCCTGTTTTGTGTTCATCTATCTTTGACGATGCAGTGTATTGTCTAGTAGATTGGTGGAGGCCGTCGGCGATTGCGACCTTGGTGTTTAGTTTTGAATTTATAGTGCATTTGGGACAAGCATTCTTAATACGTCGTTTTAGGCGATTTGTTGTTCTAATCCTATCATGTAACTCCGTCGACAGATGGAATCCCTGAATGATCTTACCTTTCTGTTGATTAAACTAGAATGTTTGAACTCATCCAATCCAGTTCATGGATTGTTGGCAAAAAGAGTGTTTTGATGCTGAACGAATAATATTAATTCCGACATGGTTGCCGGCCTTCCAAGTGTTAACACGTCCTAGGGATAGTGGATTCAGATGAATTTTCTCTTTGTACGTACTGACTAATGACAATGACCGCTTATTCCTTCCCCCCTTTAGATTCTTCATGCCTCCCATGAGATTTGTCAGTTATTCCATTTTGTACTTTCTTATGCCTTTTGCAGTCAACCTTTTTGCATCTCATATCATATCTGAGTGCTTTGTTTTATTAGCCACTTATATTTTCTCTCGTTGTATACTGAGAACAAATCCACCTTGCCTTTGCTCAAGACTAGCTTCTTTTAGATTTACATTGTGTATTTAAAAGGAGAGGCAGGTTCTTCATTATATTGGAAATAATGGAAGTAAAAGACAGTAAAGAGAAAAGGACAATGAAGTTCAACGCTAATGCAGCAAACAGAAACATAGGTTACGAAAATTCATTGGACCTTATAGAAGGCCAACCTGCAGGGCTACTTAAGCTAATTTGCTTCCAGGCCCTCATTTTCTGGTGGATCCATTTGTTTTTTTAAAGAAAGGTCTACAAGGCCGTACGAAAGGCCATATACAAGGAATGAGTACCCAACTTGTTACCGCCTTAAAAATTGACCCTGCCTCTCAAATCCTTCTGCATGAAATATTTCATGACCTTTCAGAAATCCAAGGAATGGCTTTGAGTGCTGTTTTTTAATTTGCATGCTCTTCTCATGATTTCTTTGGTGTACATGGGAAGAATATGATCTCACATTTTATCCAAGGTCATTTCTGCAAGTCTTTTGTGTATGCGAAACCTGAACTACCAATTCTTTCCTACAGGAATTGAAGGAGCTATGAAGTTTGTTCCATTTAGATGACATAAGGAGTGTTGGTTCTCACATATTAGTTTAGAACGAGATGAAAGTCGGTGGACTTCTGACCTCAGCTGGAATCAATATTGGTCTCTGTGTACTTTTTTTGTCACTGTATTCCATTCTGAGGAAGCAACCACAAAATGTTAAGGTCTATTTTGGAAGAAGGATTGCTGAGGAGCATAGCAGGCTCAGGGATGCTTTTATTTTGGAGAGATTTGTTCCATCCACTGGCTGGATCGTGAGAAGTTTGCGATGCACAGAGGATGAAATCTTAGCTACAGCTGGGTTGGATGCAGTTGTCTTCAATAGGATTCTTGTATTTAGGTGTGTATATCTTAAACTCTGTTCCACATTAGTATTTTGTATCTTGTCTGATTCTTGCTCTAAGTTTGTATACAGATTTTCATGTTGTTTGTTTGTGTGTGTGACTTGAAAGTTGAGACCATCAGGAATCAACTTATACCTAGGCCTACAAGGTTTACTTTGGTGCTTCCAAACTGAAAATCAAGCTAAATGTGACTTTTAAAACAAGTGACATTTAACCTCTATTTGTTGACTTGTATGATGAATCACATGAATTTCCACCCTACAATATGATAAGTTATAAAAATACAGCAAATAAAGTAGGGGAATTGAGTAACCTCAAAAAAATTCAACAGTAATACAAAATCTTAAGGCAAAATTCATAATGTGCATATTAGCAATCATAGGTGTTCTCACATGGTATGCCACAGAGGATTAGACACCATGTTATCAGATCATTTAAGCTACTTTAGTAACTTCTATGTCCACCGGCATATTTCTCTGGCATTACATATGTATCACTATATGCAATATGAATTAGCCTTCAATTTTTTGGTTTCAAATCGAAATTCAGACACGCTGATGTATTTTTCTTTTCAATAGCATACGCATCTTCTCCTTAGCCGCTTTTCTCTGTGTATTTGGAGTTCTTCCACTGAATTATTTTGGACAAGACATGATCCATGTACGAATTCCTTCAGCAACATTGGAGACATTTACGATAGGAAATATGCAAGAGAGATCAAGATGGTGAGCACTGGAGCTTCTCATAATGGTTATGTGGCTATCTTTTATAATTCAAATATTAAGTACCACATCTTATGTAATTATCTTCAGCTGATAACTGATTTTATATTGTCTGCATGTGTTGCATATGATCTAAATTATTTAGTTCAGTCTTTAAAGCATTCACTGACAACTGAATTATTTAGGTATATATTTTAGAAAGTTGTAGATGCCTCTTGGATTCTGTTTAAACATTGGTTGTAACTTATAACTGCAGGCTCTGGGTCCATTGTGTTGCGCTGTACATCATATCTGGTGTAGCTTGCCTTCTTCTATACCTTGTAAGATCAAGTATTTGAGTTTTCAATAGTTCATTAGTGTTCAATGACCTTGTCATAGACCTTAGTAGCTGATTTGTGTTTTGGTTATATTGTTCCTGTAGGAGTACACGCATATTGCTAGGTTGAGGTTACTTCATGTTTCTCGAGCAGCGACCAATCCTAGCCATTTTACTGTACTTGTTCGTGGAGTACCAAAATCAACTAAAGAATCATTTAGTTGCACTGTTGAGAGTTTCTTCACCAAGTACCATGCGTCGAGCTACCTGTCTCATCAGGTTATTTCAAAAGTCGGGAAAGTCCAGAAGATTGTGGTGAGTAATGCCTACAGCAATTTACTGTGTAAATTTGCCAGATGAGGAAATGTAATGACACCGCTAGTGAGAAACCTAATGAATGTTGTTAGTTCTTAGCTATTGGTCTCCTAAGGCCTCTTTTGGGAAGCCCGAAATCCCAGCTCATCCCCGTGGATGGGCTGTGAAGTTGAACTAAAATCCCAGCCCGTTCATGGGGATAAACCAGGAAATTAGGCCTCCGAAACAAGGCCTAAAGATTATTTGTTTCCAGGCAGTCCATACTGTGTCATAACTCATAATAATGCAAGGATCTGCCTGCTTTTTATAGTTTGCCCAATTAGTGAATAAGCACTGATGTACTGTTACAGGACTGCCTGTAGCTCAGTGGTAGGGTATAAGGTTTCTAACATGTGATGGTTGTGGATGTGTGGTTAACTGGTTATTCTCAACTTTTTTGTTTTGGGAAAGACATCTCACTAACAATTGGACTGCAATTTTACATAGGAAAATAACAATTTATTATGAGATTGGCAGGTGTGATCTCAGAAATTTGTCAGTAAGACACCAATATTATTTTTACTTCCAATGTGCAGAATATTCGTTGTTTCCTAAAGGGCATTATAGCTTTGTTTAATCAGATAAAGCTGGACTACAATAAGCACTTGGTACAGCCAATTAAGTTCGATGTGCTATTTGGCCAAGGACATCTATGCATATATTGCTAATGGCCTTTGTGGAACATTAATAAATTTCACTATCAGCATCTTTCCTGACACGGCATTCTAGAAAACTCATAATACTCTTGCTATTTTCCTGTGCATTATTTTTGTAGTGCTATTGCTCACTGTGCCCTTTGTAAATGTAGTCAGTATTCCTTTTTGATGGGCAAATGGATGACATTCAAACTTATAGTTCACGTGGTAGATGCTGTAACATAACTAAGCTATATGACTACTAACAGACCAAATTAATGATGTAGGTTCGTTCCTTCTTGATACTTTGTCCCAAATTTATTTGAATCTTGAATAAATGCCTTTGTTGAATCTTCATATCTTTCCCCTGTTTGTAGTGGTAATATTGTTGTTTTGCAGACTGGTGCAAAGAAGGCTTATAGGAAGTTTAAACATTTCAAGGACACCACAGTTGATCAGGGATGCAAACTAACTACATATCGATGTGGTCTTTGTGGAGCATCATCAAATTCATTCAAGCTGCTGCCCGTTGAACTTGAAAAAGAGAAGGAAAAACCTGATGTGAATGGTTCAGACTTGAGCTTACCTGATCAGGTCAAATTAGCAATAAATTTGGTTATTTTACTGTTTTGTCATTAACTTACTCTAAAACAATAATTTTAATTTGGGAGATGAATACAGGATTGTGGTGCTGCTTTTGTATTTTTCAAAACTCGGTATGCAGCACTGATTGTATCAGAAATTCTTCAGACATCCAACCCTATGAAATGGGTCACTAGTTTGGCTCCAGAACGAGACGATGTATATTGGTCAAATCTTTGGTTACCCTACAGGCAGCTTTGGATTCGCCGCATAGCTACACTTTTGGGTTCTATTGTTTTTATGTTCTTATTTCTCATACCTGTGACATTTATACAAGGTCTAACTCAGTTAGAGCAGCTGCAGCAAAGGCTTCCTTTTCTGAAAGGCATATTGAAAAAGTAAGTAATCAAAAGCCTCTTATTATATGCTAGGGAAATGCTCGTGCATTGTTAGGTGTCCTAAAATAAAAAGGAGTGATTTTTGCATTGAACATGTCTGGGAGTAAACTTGGATGTGTTTACTCACCCTAACTGTTTAGCTTATTTGATTTGAAATACATGGTTAAGAAATGGGAAAGTTGAAGTTTTTACACTTAATATATATATATGTGTGTGTGTGTGTGTGTGTGATGATTCAGTCATTGTGGACTTTTCTGTATGAAATTTGGAAGGGGTTTGGGAGACAGACTCGTTGTCAGTACCACCTTATTATTTCATAAATAGAATCTATATTTTTCTTACTTTGTGTTGGCATAGAGTGTGCGCCATATACAAAATGGCATCTGTTTGTTAGTATTTGAACTTGAGTTAACATTGTAATAGTTGCAAGAACAGTATTGTCTGATGGCTTGCTTTTGTAGTACTTTTTCCATCACCAGAGGAACATAAAAACATTTGTTTCTCTTGCAGGCAGTATATAATAACCCAGCTAGTAACTGGATATCTTCCCAGTGTCATCTTGCAAATATTTTTATATACTGTTCCCCCAACCATGATGCTTTTTTCTACATTAGAAGGACCTGTGTCCCACAGTGAAAGGAAGAAAAGTGCTTGTTGTAAAGTATTATACTTCACTATTTGGAATGTATTCTTCGTAAATGTCTTATCAGGCTCTGCAATTAACCAAGTGAATTCATTATCAAGCCCAAAGGACATTCCTATGCAGCTTGCTAGAGCAGTACCTGTACAGGTGAATCCCATACTCGTTTATTTTGGCTGTCAGGATGCAGTGAATCATTTGTATACATGTTCATTTTTTAATAGTATCACTCAATTTCACTGCAATATCATTAATACTGTTCTTATCTCTCTCAGGCTACCTTCTTTACCACCTATGTTCTAACTTCAGGTTGGGCTAGCCTATCATCAGAAGTTATGCAACTCTTTGGTCTCACATGGAACTTTATAAGGAAATATATTTTTAGAATGAAAGAGGATGGTGACTTTGTTCCATCATTTCCCTATCACACTGAACTACCCAAAGTTCTGTTGTTTGGATTACTGGGCTTCACATGCTCTGTATTAGCACCTCTCATCTTGCCCTTTTTACTGGTGTACTTTTTTCTTGGCTATGTTGTGTACCGCAACCAGGTGAGAATTAGAGATTAAATTTTGATTCCATATATAATTTATCCGTAGTTATGGATATTGTTGAAACATAGATATGGTAAAGATGATCATGCTGTCTAAATTATTATGCTTTTGTTCCTCTTTTAGGTGAAAAATGCAACCAATGCTTTTAACATATATATATTATTTTATTTTATGCGTGGAATTGAATTATAGTATGGTCCAAATTGTTGTTTCCTAGTTTGTGAATGTAAATTCAGTGAGCAAAGTTTTGTGAAAATTTTGTCTTTTGTGGTTCCGTTTCGATAATCTGATGGGTTAACAATTTATCATTTTCAGTTCCTCAATGTTTATTGCACAAAATACGACACAGGTGGTCTGTATTGGCCGATTGCATACAATACAACAATATTTTCTATGGTGCTCACCCAGATCATCTGTCTTGGTGTCTTTGGGCTTAAAGAATCCCCAGTAACTGCAGGCTTCACCGTACCTCTCATCATCCTCACTCTTTTATTCAATCAGTATTGCAGAAAGCGTCTTCTCCCATTATTCAAGACGTTCCCTGCACAGGTTAGTATAGTTCCCCAGTATATATTCTTACAGAAGGATTTATGGCTAAACTTCTTAGTTGCCACTTTTCCAGTTTACATTTTGTGCTCTCAACTGAGAGTGTGTAGCTTACACTTTGTTCTGCAAATACCAAGAATCCCTGTCAAAGCCTTATCCCTGGACCCTGGCTACTTGAAATTAAATTTCTTAACATAGATTATCTCATTATATTCTTGGTTGCTGGACATGCACAGGATTTAATTGACATGGACAGGGAAGACGAGCAATCGGGGAGAATGGATGCCATTCACCAGCGTTTTCATTCAGCTTACTGCCAGTTTGTTGACACTGACGACATACCTTTGGAAGGAGTTCACGTTGGTAGTAGAAATGAAGATGGGAGCGGCAGTTCTGGTGAATCTAGCTGCAAAGAGGGCACCGACGACTCTAAAGGTGACCTGTCTCACCCTACACTGGACGGACTCCCAATAAGTCGGCTACGGCATGTAGTGAGATCACTCGGTTTCATTATCAGGCTGCAGAAGAGAGGCCTGTCAACATAGCTCGCTGGCTCATCCACCAATGTAAATGTGCAAACTGCATATGTTTTTGCAGATAGGAAATACATTTTCCTCACAGAAAAAAGAGAAAGAAAGATAGGACATACAGATAAAGTGGCCAATAAGCGTACGAATGGAAAAGAGTGCCACCGTGTTTTAGTTGCAAGGGTGAAATTTTGTTTGTTTAACGAATGCCTGAGCAACGTGTCAAGACATTTTTGGCCACACCAAGTTTCAATTGGTTGGTGATACTCATGAAAAAAAAAAGATCGGTGGTACTTTTGTTGCCTTCAAAAATCTAGTGATGCACTTTGTTCTCGTGTAATTACATTTAAACCACTTCTCACGCTTGGTCACGGTTGGTATGTATTAAGTTTTTTTTTTTGCGAAACTTAAGACAGGTATCTAGTATGCATCAAATGGAGAAAAAGAGCACATGCAATTGAACGAAAAAAACTTCTATTAATTTTAGTGCGAGATTACAGTCACAAAATGCAACTTGCAGTGCACAGACGCAACGGCCGCGGCAGGCGCCGCCGCGGGCCGATGTTTATTAGGCGACGGCGAAGCGCGTCACAGGATGGCGCAGGTGCCGGACGAGACCTCCGCAGCGGCGGCGGAGCCGGCGGTCTTGTCGTCGCCGACGCCCGGCCAGCCGCGGCAGGCGCAGTGCTGGCCGTCGGGGATCTGGCGGTGCACCGACGCCACGTGGCGGCCACAGCCGGCCCACGTTGACTTGCCGCACGCGCCGCACTTCACCTGGTAGCACATGCTGGCCGGCCGAGCTCCCCTTCCTCCCTCCCCAACTGGCCTCTCCTCTCCTCTCGTCTCCGGCGAGGCGGCGATCACAGCTGACTTGTGGTGATAGGGCGTGGCTGCAAGAATCATCTTCTTGGGCCTATTTATTTATCCACATGCTGCGTGTTTTTCCATTGATTGGACCGTCCAGTTTGACCGCTCCGTCCGTAGCTTTGACGAGAACCTGATCCTGTGTAACGAACGCTGATCCGGATATCCGCGTGGCCGTCCTATGCTGAAAACTTCGACACGTGATCGGCGTTTGGCGCAATTTTTTCCACTCGAAAGGGTTACATACTTACATCACGGATGCGTGCATAGGGCACATCGAAGGATCTAATGTCTCCGACGCATAAGAATCATGACTTCCCAGGATTCCATCGCGTGTATCTACGTGTGAAACACACATACTTCTGATAAGTTGTGTATCAGTATTAGACATATCGATACGTACTCGATAGTTTCCACTGTTTTCAAATAAATAAAATAATTTAGGATATTTTCATTATATATATATATGTCAAATACCACTAACTCTAAACCATTATTCCACCCGTAACACCACATAAAAAGCTATTAAGTCTAAAACTTGTTAAAAACTCCAGCCAAGTTTTCTTTATCTTTATGACTTTACCACAAAACCATGTGTGTTACCTCTCTCGTTATCGCCTCAATCCTAAATGTGTTTTTAATTCAACTTTTCTAATAAGTTTTTTTTAAAAACCTAAAAAAGAATAAAACATATATTCAGATGAACCTAGATTTTGTCAGTATAAAATAAAAGCTGCTTATCTCTAATCTCTAAATTCTACAACTTCGCGGTTATGCTCCTTTTCTTTCTGCCACCATCATCCTCGCCTGATGGCATCTATACCCACGACCGTCGCTGTCCTCCTCTCTCGTCCTTGCTTGCAACCTCCACTATCTCCTCGATCGTCTCATTCGTGACCACCACCTCATTGAAGCCACACTCGAGCTGAGACTAGTCTGTGGTCATCTAAGTTTAAGAAGCTTATGGCCGTCGTGTCAGCCCACGTGCCCCCACTACCGCTGCTCTCTACTGTATATCCATAGCTATTCAAACAAAATAAATTCATAATTTTTTTCACACAGTTCTTATTATATAATAGTTTTTTTACAGCTCACAATTTACAACAGTTTTTTTAAATCTACCACCTAACCAAATACATCCTAGATGTAGAGACATAACCATCACCGCTTTTCCGTCTTCACCCGCTTCTATGCGCCGCCACCACCCGTAGCATACTAACATCAGAGAAAAACTGCAACATAGCAATTGGCCACATCAATACAAAACATAGGCGTGCGAAGATAGTAAGTAAAACAAGCTCACTAAGAACTGAATTTTAGTATTTAAGAAATGTACTCATCAACCTGGGCCGTATTATTATCCAAGTTGGATATGCAGGCAAAAACCACAGAGGATCCGGCCAAGGCACTCATTGCTGACCTCATACAAACATCTTGAGGCAGTTGGCGAGTATTGAATTCTTTGTCCTCCAACCCATCCAATCTGTCGATACAAAGCAAGGTTATTGATACGTTTCGGTACCGACCGGCCGGTACGTATTACATCGATGTCTAAATTGATATGTAGGAAGTGCTGTTTTATTTTGGGTTAAATATTTATTCATTTCGGTTATTTTGGTCTATTCCGGTCATTTCGGCCGGAATTCGCTATATCGGTCATTCTGATACCGGCCTAAAATATATTTTTAATTTTTGATTTCTAAAAAATATAAGAGGCAAGCTAGAAAGCAAACAATATAAATGTTTAATGTTTCAATTTTGTAATCTTGATTCTTGATTTCTAAAAAGTATGTAATGTAAAATCACATATTTAACTTTATTTGATATATTTGTATGGTACTTAAAGTCTTAAACTAATTTATGTATTATGTTGCATGTAAGTCATAAGCTATTTTTGAGATATAAAGTTACGAACTTATTTATATATATGTCATATTTAATTCTGTTAGTTTGTTTGTTAAATAAAATATTATATAAAATAAATTTATATTATTTTATTAAAATTTCAGAACGGTACACCGGTATTGACCGGTACCAAAACATTCTATTCCTAAAGTTAAACCGGAATGGGCTCAGGAATGATGTTAACAAGCTTGATACAAAGTGTTGACGTCATAGTTGACTTGAATATTAAGGCAACGGAAAGGAGGTCAGGCACCGAACTGTTCTGCAACGGCCACCATACGCAGGCGACTAAAATAGAGCCTGTTTCACTGTTTGGAGATGCTATGACACGTGCGACTACTCTCACAATCCGAAGGTTATCTGGATAGACTAGATTTTTATCTAGATTATGAAACTCAGAATTTAGAAATAAACTAGAAGTTAAAAAACACTAATTTTTTTAATTTTTTATTAGCTAAATAGTTATCAGATAATTTTAGAATCCAAAACTCTCTCAAACACAATTATACTAGATTACCCATGATAAGTTTAAAATTTGTAAGTTACAGACATGTATGTCTCGTGAGGGCATGTGCTGTCGTCTACCAATGGCCCATTCAAGTTGGGTCGAAACAAAGTTCTCACGGACCTACGACCTTCAAGTTGGCCCGGAACGGGATTCTCGCGGTTTCTGTAGCCTATACTTTAATTATTAATTTCAAATAAGATTAAAATAAATAACTCTAATTATAAGATATTAGTACCATATTTTCAAATTTTAATCTAAATATATAAATTTTATACCATATAATTTGATTATATAAAAAATATTATTAGTCAAACCTTGCAATGCACACACATATTGGCAGG
>KE372993.1:212063-225525 GCA_000418225.1 Zizania latifolia | reverse complement strand
CTCTTCGTGTGAGCTGTGACTGCTTAGTTTCAACAACGCTGGAAGCTGGCCATATAGCATATCTGATCAGTACTGTGCATCTATCTACTCCTACTAAATATCATAAAATGTATGTATGCAGTAACACTCCCTTCTGTTTGTCAACAGACGTACAGTATTCGTTTGTAGCTCGAAAAATACGGTATCACTACGAGAAAACAGGTAACCGACGGAAGTTAGACTAAACCTGACGAAAGTTAGCCTCTTCCGTCGGCAAAACACTAACTTCCGTCGGTTTCTGGCCAACGGAAGTTAGCAGACGAAAGATACTTATCTTCCGTCGGTCGCAGATGAAAGATAAGTATCTTTCGTCGGCTAGATTAGGCCGACGGAAGTTTATGGCTCGTGACAGTAACTTCCGTCGGTTGACCATAGCCGACGAAAGTTACTTTTTTTTTGCTTTTTTCTGTTCTTTCACACGAGTGCAGCAGATATTTTTTTTTCTTTTTTCTATTCTTTCACACGAGTGCAGCAGAGAATTCAATGCCAAACTCAGCCTTAACACATAAAAAATCATTCAAGGCACGCATATGATAGTAAAAATTTTCACCTTATGCTCTCATCAAAATTACCATGAATCACATTACTCTGAATCACATTACTCTGAATTACACAGAAACAAGGGCTATCCAATGAAACTATTCCAATGTAAAATTCATTCAGAAACATCTGGCAGATAGACAGAATAATAATACAATGCAAGAAAAATACATTCATCAATTTTCTGACCATGCCCATGACTAAACTGTCTTTGTAGTGAAGAGTGATTGTGGCTATCAGAAGCTGATCTCTCCCTAACGCAAAGAAGCATTCTTCCTGCCAGGAAGAAAGATGAGCAGAACAGTGAACATAAGAATACATATTATTCATCACAAAAACAAATTATTTACTAGAAATGGCCAATAAGGGCAATGGTCTGCATAGTTATTTGCAAAAAAAACACTGTATCACACAGCTCTTTTTATTGCTAATTTTTCCAAATATTCTCAGCCTCCTTTAAATGTTCAAAACGCCGACAATGAACTTTTTCAAATTATTCCAGGTACTGGACTACCTACCACCAAAATCACACTACAAAGGAAAAAATGTAGTCTCTATGCAAAATCACTCTATACTGGATCATCACGCCTCTAGTCTCTATGCAATACTATGTTAGCATTTTTTATACTGGACCACATTACAAGTAGAAATGTAGAATGTTGCCTGCACAGAAATTTACTAATCCATGTTCACAACTAACATACAGGACCATTGTTGTAAGCAAAGAAAGACCAGCGTTCACTATACCAGCATCAGGAAGGCCTCCTTTCCTCACAACAAATGTTCTTTTCTTCTCATGATCAATAATGGCAATTTTTGACGGTGTGCCCAGATATATTCTGTCCAGCTGTATGATAAGTTTGCATGTGCTTCCCTGAGTAATAATGCAAAGAAAAATAAAGAATGATGTATGATTCAAATGTTTTGTTAACTCACTTCAGATTCAAAGACAATTGCATCTCCCTGTTCAGTGAATCGAGCTCTATCTTGTAAGTTGTCTAGGTAATCCAGAGTTTCCAAGCCTTCTACTCGAACCTCGCTGAAATATTAGCATGAAGTTATGCACAATGAAGAAATTGTTTCTGCGTGTCTAAGGAGAACATTTTAAATGGAAAAGGAATTCAGATTTCAGAGGCAAAGGAATTATAATGGCTTAATGCCCATATTTTTAGACAAACATATTATGTGCAGGGCAAACATGTTACTACATGATCACTTCCAATACTGCACTGGAACTTTCAGATGAATATTTCAGAATTGATGGGCCTCATCAGGACTTGAACAAGCGTACCTGATATCAGATATTGAAAAATACGTGTGATATGCAAAGGTAAAAGAGAATGACTTTCCATCTGCAGTACACAGCAGTACTGAAACCGGAGACAAAAGATCGGACCTTGAGGGAGAGGGGAATAGCCATGCCAACGATGAAGAGGAAGAAGGTCATGACGAAGTCGGCGAGGTTGCAGCCATTCCACGGCGCATGCCCGATCACCGGCCACTCGCCGCCGACGCCGTCCACTAGTATCATCAGCTGCACCGAAACGAGAGAGCACATCATCTCCTGAGAAACAACAGCCAGCAGGACAGCGAGCAGGCAAGGTCCAAAGAGCCGTTGATTTACAGCGACGGTGAGGCCACGGAAGACGTCGAGTGACGCGACCCGTCTGCTCCGCCGAGGCGCCTTCTCGTCGACGTCGTCCACCTCGCTCGCCGGGTGGCCACTGTGCCGGTCAGGATCCTCCTCAGCGTTCGCGCCGTGGCGGCGGCGGCGGAGTCAAGGGTGGCACGGCCCCGGAGGCGGAGGGAACCGTCGGGGTCGATTGGAGGGCAGCGACGGAGGCGAGCGGAGGCGCTGAGGTAGACAGGGGCAACGGCTGCGGCGTGGAGGCGTGGAGGTGGCGGCGGGGAGGCGCGGAGGTGGCGGCGGCTGGTGATAGCTAGGGCACACGGCGATAAATTTGGGCGGTGGATTTGGGGAAAAAAACTAGGGCACGCAGGGGATATAGGCCGAAAAACTTACCTTCCGTCGGCCGGGATGAGCCGACGGAAGTTAAGGATTTCTTTCGTCGGTCCCCCTCCAGTCGACGGAAGTTAACGATTTCTTTCGTAGGCTCAACCTAGCTGTTGAAAGTTATTTTTCTTTCGTCGGCTTTAGAAAAAAATGACAAAAATTGATTAAGTAGTCGAAAGGCTCTAATTTTTCTGTAGTGTATGCAGGATGCACCGGCCGGCGGATCCACCGCCCGCCCGGGCTTGTCATCGAGTGTGCAATATAATATAGCTTTTTCTTTTACTGTACAGAACGAGAATAGTGTTTTTCATGTTTAAATTCTCATAATAGTTAGATTTGTCCGGATTCTCGGCTCCACCACCTACGAGAAATGGGTGATTTGTCACTCATCAAACTGAGCTTCTATAAAATATTATCCTCTAGATTGATTGCACATTTCAGAATGTCATCTTCTACGTACAGTGCCCATCTATCTTTGCAAGAGAATAAAAAAGAAATTACAATTGCTTGAAAACACAGAAAATGACAAAAGATAAGATGGGGGCAACGTAGGTGATGGCATTCTAAAGTGCAGTGTGTAATATATATATGAGATGATCGATCGAAGCTAAGTTTGAAAAGTGCCAAATCGTTAATTTTTTGACCACTCACGTTGCATTTATGATTTCAAGTTGTAGTGAGGCTCTACTACTACAAAGTTTGGAAAATGGCTGCGTGTCCCGCACAGCTGACGGTGACCCAGCACGCATGTGATGTCTCTACAGCACAAGATCGAACGAGCCCATCTCGGGGCGTTGCGGTGGGGGCGGGATACCTCGACCTCCTTTTCGACGCATCAAAAAGATGAGGAAAAAAGGCTTGGAAGCTGAGTCAGGATGGGGATCCACCAGACCTGCGGTTTGTAATGGCCGGGTACCAAATTAATTAAAAGCCATCCGAGCACGCACGTACGCATGCATACACAGTATTAATTACTACTGAGGTGGCCGTGCATGCATGCATTTGCACGGCCACGTGATCATGTGTACGAGCAGGTAGCATGCAGCCGGTGGCCGGCGCCCGGAAGCGAAAGATGACGTGGCGATCGATGTGCCAGCAGCCGAGGTGACCAGAGAGTAATTAAAGAGCCCTACGGAAATTTAATGGCACAGGCAAGCTAGGCGAGACTGATGGAGATATGGGCGGCCGGATGGGAGCATGCTGCATGCAGATCGAGACGATGAGCTCCCGCGAATTTCGCTCTCGTCTCCACTCATCTCGCGCGCGCACTGGGCTACTGCCTACTGGACCAGCTCACGACAGTCAACAGTCCACCATCTCCGGTCTCCCCTCCACAGGAGCTCACAAGTCATACGCATATACGTATCGTCGATGAATTTATGATGAAAGAAAAAGTTAAAATATATCTTATTATTAAAAAATAGTATTTTGAGTAATAGCTTAGAGGTATTGAAGGATTACATTATTATTAGCTAACTAAAGTACTAAGGAGAGATAAAGATAACATCTTTTTGAAACAAAATTAGAAAAAAACTGGGAGTAAGGTCTTTTTGAAACCGAGCAAATGCATAATAAAAATATTAACGCATTTAAGCAGGATGCCAAAGTCCGAAGACATGTTCCAGGACGTAACCTGCAGCTAGTTACCTAGTCTCGTCGAAAACATACACGCATGGTCCTTGGATGTTTTTTTTTTAGAAATAGCAGGAGCTCTGCTAAGATATACAGTATTATAAGAGGAGAAAAACGAAACAAGAGGAGACCCTCTCGGGGTCCCGCCCACAGCCAACAAAGAAACAACAACCTCACCCCACTCCAGCCCTAACACAAGGCAGGCTGGTTCCACACAACAACGTCCTATACTACGAGACAAAACACTTGAGACACTGAAGCGAGCACTCCTTGAAGATACGACGATTCCGTTCCTTCAAAAGATTTCAAATGACATAGATAAAGATACTATTTATGGTGCGCCGACGTGTCTGCAGAGTGTAGGCTGCGAGAGACCGCTAATGATCACCAATGGAGCTGAGATGGGTGTAAGAGCCCAAACACGGTAAGGCCTGCCACACGGAGATGAGCTGCCATACCTCTTTTGCAAACACGCAGTTGAATAGGAGATGCGGTGTGGTCTAGTCATTCTGATCACAGAGGATACAACATTGGCTTCCAGGCCACCCTGCTTAGCAAGATTATCAGCTATCAAGATCTTTTGCTAGACTGAAAGCCAAGCAAAGATCCTGCACTTTCCTTCAGCGCGCGCATGCCAAACAAGAGGAGGCCACGAGAGGCTAGATGACCCTGCAAATTGAACGGTGTAAGCCGAATGTGCCGAATACTCTCCACCAGAAGTCCACTACCATCGAAACAGTTCTAGAGCCGCCGGGTTCCTTTGCACGCTATTTATTAGAACCCAAAGAGGAATGACCTCAGCCATCAAGGAAGGGTCGTCAATGACCCGAAGAATCCGAAGCCAGTTGGCATCTCGAAGTTCCATCTCCACGGTTTTGCCTTTTCGCTTAGCAAGCCGAAAAAGATTTGGGACCAAATCCATCGGGGCGTAACCATTTAGCCACCTAGATTACCAGAATCCCACTCTATCCCCTTTGCTGACCGTGATTTGAACTGAGGCATTGAAGAGGTCTTTGCCCGCGGAGTCCATTAGAATGAAAATGTACCTCCACACCTGTCGAGCATCTGTTGTAGCCTTCCACGGCCACCGGAGACGCAAGGCGCGTCTGAAGCGGTGCAAGTCTAAGATTCCATGCCCTCCCTGCGCCTTCAGGGAGCAGACCGACTACCAGTTAACAAGGCAATGCCCTCCATGAACCTCCTCAGTCCCCTTCCAAAGGAACGCTCGTCGGATTTTGTCAATACGCCGGAGCACCCACTTTGGGGTCTAAATCACAGAGAGATGGAAAACTGAGATGACTGAGAGGACCGCGTTCACCAGCATGAGACGCCCCTAAGTAGAAAGAAACCGCCCTTTCTAGCCTTTAAGCTGACCTCCGATCTTATCTATCAGGGGCTAGAAATCAATCTTACGAAGTTTCCTAAAATGCAGCGGGAAGCTAAGGTAACGGCATGTTAAACTGCCCCATTTTGCATTGAAGGATTCTCGCAGAGGACCCAAAGCCTGACCATCACACCGGATGTGGAAAATTTCCGTCTTGTCGAAATTGGTGATAAGCCCCATTGCCTTGCCAAAATAGTCCAGAACTGCTTGGAGATTGACTAGATCTCGCTGCTTTGGCGAGAGAAAAATAGCTACATCGTCTGCGTAGAGTGACGTACGAGGAGCGATGTAGTATGGCAGGGGGGTCAGGATGCCGGCATCAGACGCCAAATCAAGAAGCTTCTGGAGCGGGTCAATTGCCAAAATGATCGGATGACCTGAGATGGTCGACTAGGAGCATGCATTGCACAAGAAAGAATATTGGGAAATTTTACTGTCCTTGAGGAGATACCAAGAGGTACCATAATTTTTAGTGTTAATTTTAGTACCTGTCAGTATCTCAAGTACTAAGAGGTACCAAAATCAAAACTAAAATTGTGATAGCAAAATTAAAACTAAAATTGTGATATCAAAATTAAAACTAAAATTTTGGTACCTCTTGGTACCTTCACAAGGACTGTAAAATCACTCAAGAATATTTAAAGAGTGATTTTACAGTCCTTGAGGAGATATCAAGAGATACCATAATTTTAGTGTTAATTTTGGTACCTGAGAAACGAACAAGTACCAAAATTTACACTAAAATTATGGTACCTCCTCAAGAACCGTAAAATTTCGCATATTTAAAAGCACAAATTGATGCATCAGTTGGTTGTGCCATGAGCCTTTTTTTCTGAGTCCAATTAGACAGATAGTTGAGTAGTACTCTTCTATAAATATTGTAGCTTCTACAGAAAGTCAGAAACTATCCAAGATTCTATTCAGTCGAATTTCCCAAGCTGTGATTTATCTTGTCTTTAATTCTCGGTTTCTTAATCGGCGACAATAGATTCAGTACCTCAATAATTTTGTTTGTTTGTTATATTTACAACTTCAATATTGAGCTATAATTTTGTGCTTAAAACACAATTTTTGAATTGTATCTCACCTCATTTTTGTAGTATTATCTCGTTTGTATTGCATAAATATATTATCCGCAAGCCATAGTTGGCCTGCAATTGCTTCATCAACCTTGTACTCTATTAGATTAAGAATTATTCGCTCACAAGAAGAACAAACTATGAGACAAATGACGGTCACCAGAGCTTGCAATGACTGATTAGGATTTTAGTTTCACAATTTTATTTTATCTACCCATATCACCATATATATAGCCACGCAAGCCACTTTTAGCATTTGCCAAAATCAAGTTTTGAGCTTAATGTCTATTGTTTAGTTTTTCTTCGTTGAGTTTTAGTCTTTTTGTCAAAGTTGTACTCGATGGAAGAGAGTTATCTTCTCACTGTAAGATCAGACCACGTGAAAGTGCAAATGAACTAAATAGGGATAAATAACGTTCCATGTAAGGATTGCAAACTCCTGTTCGTTTTCAGGCCTTCGCGAGCTTAAATCTGAAACGAGAGACAATTCAGCGGATTGAGCTAGTTCACCGCTAGCTTTTAATTTGGTCGATTTGGAAAGTTGATCACCCTGCTAATATATATAATGACTAAAGTGAAAGATAATAATCTACAGGACCACACCCTATACATGTTAGAGCATCCCCAGCAGGCCATTCAAATTTGAACCTCTATATTTCAATTTGGATGGTCATCTAAAAAAATTCTCTCTATATATTTCAATACACTCCAACAGACCATCCATATCATACTCTTATATAATTTAATAATATCTTCCAACTATCGTACATTTCCAACGGCTATATTCTCAACGATTATATTTCTAACGACTATATTTCTAACGGCTATATTTTGAGAACCTACATATATAAGTGCGCACACTACAATCTTCTCATCCAGATGTGTTGGTAATTACCGCATCCTGCCTCTCATATCTAGCAATGAGTCATAACCTTTTGAAACACATGATCTATGATGATTCATCGTCATCATCCGACGATGACGAACTCATTCTCGCTGCAGCCATCATCGCACAAGATGAATATGAGCGGTCGAATCATCGTCGGCATGGTGGTTCTATTCTCAGACGTCGAGTTATTCATCGCAATCAACTAGGCGGCCATGTCAGACTATACGAAGACTACTTCTCAGAGGATCCTATCTACGGGCCATCTATATTTCAGAGAAGGTTAGCAATTAATTAAGTAATGTGAGTTTCATATTTTATGTTTCTTTGTTTAATAATTATGTGCTGCAGGTTTAGGATGAGTCGTTCTTTGTTCTTGCACATAATGCATGCTGTTGAAGCACATGATAATTACTTTGTGCAAAAAAGAAATAATGCCGGTGTCCTTAGACTTTCTCCTTTGCAAAAGATGACCACCGCATTATGAATGCTAACTTATGGAGTTACGGTAGATGCTACAGATGAATACATTCGAATCAAAGAAAGTACCACGGTGGAGTCTGAGAAAGTTTGTGAAAGCTGTTGTTGAAATTTTTAGAGATGAGTACTTACGGTCTCCAGATAATTATGATACTGCTAGATTACTTAGAATTGGAGAGGAGAGATGTTTTCCTGGAATGCTAGGAAGTATAGATTGCATGCATTGAAAATGGAAAAATTGTCCTTCAGCTTGGCAAGGCATGTACACTGGCCATGTTCATGAGCCCACGATTATTTTGAAAGCTGTAGCGTCGCTAGACCTTTGGATTTGGCATGTTTTTTTGGTTTACCAGGCATGTACACAAAAACGAGTACTCTTACCCTAGACTAGATTTGCACACCATTTGATAGAGATCTTATAAATATTGGCTGATCATTTTAGACTTAAGTCAGCATATCCTTGAACCAATAACTGCAGTAGAATTAGCTGCAGCATATGTTACAACACTAGATTCCTCAACAGCAGCTCTCAGAGATTATGAGATAGCTCACACTAAACCTTGGATTAGCCTCATTAAACCTAAATTTCCATGCTAAGAAATGGAAGTACACTGTTACAGGTATGCCAGGCTTTTACCAAGCAAGAAGCCTCATGTCAATCAGCCAAGCTACCGAGGAAGCTTTGCAATGTCAATCAGCCAAGATATCAAGGAAGCTTTGCAACTCCCTCAGGCCTTCTGTAGATATGCTTCTCTGTACATGAGACCTTGGAGCTGTTAGGACAGGAGGAGGCCTAGAATTAAAGCAAACAATAACTATATAAAGGTTATCAAGGCTCTTCCTCTTGATGGCCTCATCAACTAGTTCTTTACAGCAAGCAAGAGGGTCATTGTGCTCTTGGAGCTTCCGGCGTGTAAAGTCTACCGCATTTTGGCTGCGGAAGACATCCCAGATCCCATCACAACCATGAATCTTACTAGAACAGCTAGCCCATCAATTAGAGAATTGATCCAGCCACCCAGGAAGAAGGCAAATGCCAGGCCAAGGAAGCAGATGGGCCGGTAGACAGGAAGCGGTCAAAGATCGGGGTCTGCTCGCCACTCAGATCTAGGTCTGTCCGCGCGGAGAGGGGAGAGGGAGAGGGAGAGGGAGAAAGATACCTGGGGCGCGGATCTGGGTCTGTTCGCCGCCGAGCCCACGCGCCCTCCTTCTGCGTGTCGCCGGTTGCCTCGCGTCGCCTGTGCGGGCGCTGCGTTCCGCGCGTGGCTGCTGGCCGAGCACGTCGCCACTGGCCAAGCGTGCGCCTGGCGCTGGCTTCTGCACCCCAGCGCCTGCCTTCCGTGATCGCGAGCGAGCCAGCGAACAGCCGCACCGAGCACCGAATAGCGTTCCAAGCAGACGCGGGAGGAGGCTTCGGGAGCAGATAGCGCGAAGAGAGAGACACGCCAAAGTTGGCGTTTCTCTCTCCTATTTGGATGGTCATCTATTTTTAGCTGCTGGGATATATTACCTGCTGGAGATAAGTTTGGGGAGAGAAAACACCATTTTTAGGATAGAAGCTGAGATACATGCCTCGCTGGGAATGCTCTTACTACCAAGATTTGTTCCTCGTTCACATACAAATAAAGGCAAGTTGTGTGCTAGCTAGCTTGTAGAAGTGATCGAATGCCAACAATTCTTGGGCTACCTCTGGTTGCACCTTGCATGATTCTGACTCTCCACAGGCCATGCAATGTATACATCAATTCTGGTGAGACCACTGCAACATGCATGCGATTTAGTAGCTCTTTCCAAGTTTGATACTTTAATTGTCACGTAAGGGTGTGACGTAGAGATAACACAATTATTGTTTCACAATCTATTTAATTTATGATATGGCAAAGGATACATGGCTCATGTTGCATATCGTCGCATGTTTTGACTGTGTCATTCCCGCCTTCACACAGCAAACTTAAACGCGCTCATCGCGCCCTTGGATGATTTCGTCACGAATTTGCATGATCTAGTAATATCGGGAGATCATACAGATCGTGTGGTGGCCAAACTCCATGATCCAGCAATGTGTGATTATAGCTTGCAAGCACTACGCAGGAAAGAAATTAATTGATCAGCTTGCTTACGAACCAAACGGCCACCACGTACGTCATCGATCTGCATGCTAAAGCAATAGTGCAATACCCCCACCATAGCCGCCATGTAAAACCAGGGAGTAATTATCTTCGTGCAAACCGAGCAGCCATGCAACCACGCGTGTCCCACCTTAGGCTTTCACCTTGATGAATTTTGAAAGTTTCGTTTTTCTTAGACACCAATTAATCAAACATGGACGGTGGAAATGTGGAATTATTAATTAAGAGGTGCATTTGATTTTAGAACTTAAAGAAACTAATAATACATACATACAATTGATTTTACTGGCGTCTGTATTGATAGTATTCTAATGCCTGAGTTCTTTATGCAGATTAAAGATGTAAATCATACGTACACTAAGTGTACTATATTAAATAATTTTTGAAACAAAATTACCAATTCTAACGGGAATTGATGAACCACACGGACTAAGAAATTAATTAAGACAACTCTAAATAGCTATAGATGCCCATGCATCATATCTCATGATATCAGACTAACACTATGCATCCTAGCTTTGCCCATGCAGCAGTACTGGGCCGGTATAGTTAGGAAGGAAGCTAATAAGAGAGGTAAATCGATAGCATATTAATTGTAGAATAATGGGAAAAAAACTCTAAGTTACACAATAATATAGCTTTTAATTTCTAGATATATGTAGTAGGGAGTATCACTTAATTATAGAACTTCTTACCGTCAAAGATTCACACTATTACACAAAAGCATGTCACACTCACATACCAATCCTTAACACACTAAAAAACAGCGAACCTCATAAAATCATGGACCCGCCACATGTGTGTAACAATATATGTTAACAAGGTTTTGGATAGATGAGTAATAAAATGATGCACCCGTGACTTCACCACTACTGTACAAAAAAAACTTTATATCAAGAAAATACTTAAGCTTTGTAATTAGCTAGCTCCACAAATTAAGTGCATCGTAATGAGTGTGTGTGTGTGTGTGTGTGTGTGTGTGTGTATATAAGCATCGAATCTGCCTTCAAAGTTCAACAAGATATTTCATTAGATTGGCCCCCTCTATGTTTTTCGTGAAGCCCCCCGGCCCTCTGGTACGTACTTACTATACACAATACTTTTAAGATTTTTGTATCATTCCGTAAAGTGTCTTTTTTATGATTTCATATATATCGTTGAATAATTACCAATTCTAACGGGAATTGATGAACCACACGGACTAAGAAATTAATTAAGACAGCTCTAAATAGCTATAGATGCTCTGGGCATCATATCTCATGATATCAGACTAACACTATGCAGTACTGGGCCGGTATAGTAAGGAAGGAAGCTAATAAGAGAGGTAAATCGATAGCATATTAATTGTAGAATAATGGGAAAAAAATCTAAGTTACACAATAATATAGCTTTTAATTTCTAGATATATCACTAAGGAAACTGCATCTTCGCCGAGTTCTAAAATATTTGCTGAGTGCATTATTTTGGTCCCTCGGCGAAGATGGGTTTACCGAGTGTTTTTGAAAACACACTCGGTAAACAATTACACTCGGCAAAAAGAGAGTTTGCTAAGTGTCTAATGGAAATGCACTCGGTAAACCCTATGACACTCGACAAAAAAACAAAAAAAATCGGTAATAACAGACGTTGGGAGGGCGTGTTTGGGTGGCAAAAAAAAATTCTGGGTTCGCCGAGTGTTTTTTGAAAAACACTCGGCAAACCAAAAAAACCATCATTTTGTGTGAAAAATTGTTTCGAGCCTATGTGATATTTGCAATTTGGTTTTACCTCGAAAATTTTTCTACACTCAAAATACAACATATCTTATTCCATGTAAAAAATTCACAATTTTTTAGGTCAGTTTGTTATTTTTAATTCATTAAGTATATTTCTAGGATTTAAATTGAAATAGGTGAAATTTGAACAGCAAGTGCCTAAAATAATGAACCAAAATTTATAAAAAAATCATATTTATATTTTTGAGTCCATTTTTAGTTATTATCCACTGAATTGAAATAAATTTTGAAAAATCTAGGTTACGACACTCGATCGACAACGTGGAGCTTAATAGTTTTAAATTCTAAAAAAATCAAATGACGTCTAAAAAACACGAGACTTATCATGGTGTTACGAAATGATACGTAGATGATGTGATAAAAATTTAAAAATATTTCGAGAAAGTTGTCACGTATGATGTTAAGAAATCGAAGATTCTCCGAGGAGAAATTAGGGTTAAGAGAAGGAATGGGTTAGGATTGAAAGCAAATCGATGTTTAAATCCTTTTTTGAACTTGAAACTTTTTTACAATCAAAATACAATATAGCTTATCTCATGTAAAAATTTAGTATTTTTCTGGGTCAGTTTACTATTTTTAATTCATTAAGTGTGTTTCTAGGATTTATATTGAAATAGGTCAAATTTGAACTGCAAGTGCATGAAATAATGAACCAAAATTTGTAAAAAAATTATATTAATGTTTTTGAGTCCATTTGTAGGCCTTACCCAATAAATTGAAAGAATTTTTGAAAAATCTAGGTTGCGAAGCTCGATCGACAACGTGGAGTTTAATGTTTTTTAATTCTAAAAAATCAAATGAAGTCTGAAAAACATGAGACATGTCATGGTATTATGATATAATACATAGATGCTGTGATCAAAATTTTAAAATGTTTGGAGAAAGTTGTCACGTACAATGTTCGGAAATCGAAGATTTTTCGAGGACGAATTGGGATTTAAAGAAGAAATAGGTTAGATTTAAATATAAATCGATGGTTAAATCATATTTTGAACTTGAAATTTTTCTACGATCAAAAAACAACATTCCGTATACCATGAAAAAATTTGGCATTTTTCTAGGTCAGTTAGCTATTTTTAATTCATTAATTCTATTTTTAGAATTTATATTGAAACATATCAAATTTGAACTGCAAGTACATGAAATAATGAAATAAATTATCCGAAAAATCATATTCATGTTTTAGCCAATTTTTAGGCATTACACACTAAATTTGAGAATGTTTCACAAAATTTGCCAAGAAAAAAAGCAAAAACTAATTTGACAAAATTTAAAAAAATGAAAAAAAGGTTTGCAGATTGCCAAACTTGAGACATTGTTTGCCAAGCGTCTCAAATTTGGCACTCGACAAACCTTTTTTTCGCAGTCGACGCCAAAATTCTAAAATTTTTGCATTCAGCGCCAAATATTTTGAATTCGGCGCCAAAAATTTCACCCTCCCTTTAAATTTCCACCGCTCCCTCTCATCCCCTCCTCACTCCGCGCAGCCCCCTCTCGGCCGCCG
>KE372993.1:147894-168060 GCA_000418225.1 Zizania latifolia | reverse complement strand
CGGAGAAGGAGAACAGCGAGCAGAGGGACGCTGCGGGGAGGATGCCCAAGCCTGCTCGGTCCGCCGGTGGGGCGAAGAACTTCATGGCGCCGACGATCTCCGCGGCGTCCAAGGCCGTCGCGCCCTCCGCCTCGCCGAGGAAGAAGGTGCTAGGCGAGCGTAACGAGCGAGCAGGGGATGTCGAGCTCGCGTACAAGCCCACGGGAGGAGCGCCGCCCTCGTCCGAGGCGGGGACCCCGCGACGCCTGCGGCTCTCGTTCGATGGGGCCCCCGTTGTTCCTCCTGCGGCCAAACCGGTGGCCTCCCACGTCTCTAGGCACTCCTTCGGGGGAGAGGAGCGGAGGGTGGAGAATCCTGTGTGCAAGGAACACCACCACGCGGCAGCCGTCGATGCTGCCGCTTCCTCCGAGGCGGAGCCGTACCCGGCGGCGGCTCCGTACGATCCCAAGACAAACTACCTGTCGCCGAGGCCTCAGTTTCTGCACTACAAGCCCAACCCCCGCATCGAGCTGTACCGGCACGGCGGCAGGCGGCTCGAGGACGGCTTCGCCTCCGAGAGCAGCAGCGAGGAAACCGACACCACCACCACCTCAGAGGAGGAGGAGGAGGTGGTGGTGGAGCCAGCGGAGGACGAACAAGAGCAGCAAACGCATCCGTCGTCTGAGATCGGAGATGACGCCGCTGTTCCGGAGGCTGATGCTTGTGCCCTGCCGCTGGAGCCTCCCTCAGGTTCGCCGCTGGCTCGCGTATTGACACCAGAGTCAGCTAGGAGCTCCCCGCGCGCTCGTGTCCATACATCGGAGCCTACGGAGACTTCCCCGCGAGCTCGTGTACTGACACCGGAGCCGGAGCCTAACTCCGCGCGTGCTCGTGCCAAGAAGAGATCTTCCCTGAGATTCCTGGTTCCTCCCATTGCCTTGGTTCTGTTCATGGCTGCTATTTTCATCTGCGTGGCGCCACCCCCGGATTCCCCGGTCATGCCGCAAACCGCCCTGTCGAAGGTGTCAAACTTTCTGTCAGTTCAAGAATTGTATCCTGTGGAGATGGCTGTTTGGCTGAAGCAATGGCCAAGCAGTTCGTTGAATTTGGTCACATCCTATTGGGAAGCTCTTGTTTCGACGCAAGAACAGGAGATTTTTGGTCCGCACTTTGCAGCCAATTTGAGTGCTGCAGCTGCAAATGCAGATGAGGGTAGTCTCTTCGGCAACTTTGCTGAATTTGAAGATGTTTGTGTCAGTGTGGAGCCGGATTTGAAGATCCAGGAGGCTGTTTCAATTGGTTCTGACTTGATCGCAGAAATAGGTGATGTTGCAATTGCAAGGGATCAAGAATCAATTCACAATGCTGATGTGGAGCAAGAAGCTGTTCCTGAAAGAGCAAGTGTCATAGAGGTGGCAAATGAGAATGACAGTGGCTTCTTATCAGATGAGCTTAATGTTGGGACGCCAAAAGAAAATTCTGAGATGTCAGAAGGTGTTCCTGGAAGCAATGGTGAAGAGATGGCATCCTTTAGCCAGAATTTGGAGCCCTCTCAACCTACAGTAGAACCCGAGCAACTAGAGAACATTGAAAGTAGTGTTTTACCCTTGGAGCAGGATGTTCAGACTGATGATTCAGAGGGTGATCGTGCTGATGGAGAGGAGAATCCAGAGGCACATCATGGTATGCAGCAATCAGAATTGGCGATGTGGCCAGGCTACCTACTGGACAAGGTCTCAAAGCCTGCTGCAGTTGGCATTGCTCTGGCTGCTGTTATTGTTCCAGCTGTCCTGGCTTTGCTTCACTTGAGGCAGAGGCAAATTCGGGTTGGCCCAAATGCTGATGCACCAGCTGAGCAAGACGAACAGATTGTTGAAACCCAATCGGGTTCAGGAAGCAGTGAGTATCATACTCATGGGAAGGGTTCACAGCTTCAGACTCCTGTGGCAGATGAAGCTAAAACATTTGGCGGTTCTGGTGCTTCACAGTATAGCAGCGGCTTGTCTTCTGGGCATGCCAAGAGGAGGAATGTCAAGGAGGACGATAGTCTGAGCCTTGGCACAGTGTCAAGAAGGGAATCTACAGCGTATTCCACATCATCCTATGGTAGTTTCACCACCTATGAGAAGATCCCTGCCAAAAAGGTAAGCATGTTGCTATTTATCCTTTCATCTGAGTTATTTCTTACATGCTTGTTGTCTGTTAGATGATAATATATATGCTATTAACTTGTTCTACAGAAAAACAAGGACGATGAGGCGATGACCCCAGTCCGGCGTTCCAGCAGGTTGAGGAATCAAAATAAATCACCAGAAGCATAAGATAGCAGCTAGTGCTAACTACTTTGATTTGTAGGGGACCTAAAGTACCTAACTAGCTTAGCACTTGGTAGTACTTCAGTTGCTGCTCAATCTCGTGGACACTTGTTACTCCATGGTGTTTGACTGAAGTACGATGATAAAAAAACAGCTCTCTGCTGTTATTTTCATCAAAAACATGATTAGGATCTCTGTTTTTTAGCGTTCATTGTTTAAGACTTCATAAGTGATTTGTGGAATTGCTTCTGCTGTTTCTAATTGAAATGACTGCTTTCGCGTGCAGCTTTGTTATTTCTGTTACCTGAACATGGACCTCTATTGTCCAGGACATTGTTTAGTTACCATTTCTGCGGATGCTTTCTTGGTTCGAATTCAGTTTCTTGGTTGTATGTCATTTTAACTGACAAATTATGGTATTTTGCTGACCATCTGCTGTTGTGATGAAGCATCATGCGCACATCCTGGATACAGTTTTGATTCACTCAGGAGGTGTATTTGCTTTACAAATAAATGCACTATTTACATATTACAAGTCGTTTGACTTTTTTCAAAATCAATCTTCTTTAGCTTTGAAATGGTTTCTTGCTTACTCTTGAAACGGGGATTTGCTTTCAGCTGCTGTTTGACAGTCAATTTTTGCTGCTACAGCCGTAACCTGGTTGACCTCCATATATTTGTTTGAGAAACATGACGTTTCGCCCCCTAGTTCACATATGTGATTATTTGATTACAGTTGCCACGGCAAAAGAAGTCTTCAGCTTCTTCAGTCCACATTGAATTAGAAGCCTACAGATTAACTCTACCTAAACTTAACCAATACTACAGCTTATTTTCAGAATTTTGAAAACCAAATACTTCACAGGCATTCAAACACTAAAATCGTTTGTGTTCCTCTTTTCAACAGATATCAGTGTCTACATGTATGCAAAGGCACATATAATTTCCTCAAATTTATATTCTATGCAATCTCTTCTCGCTGGGATAGTCACGGTGTCACTAACCGGAGAAGTACATTCATTTTTTCTGTGATTTGGTAACAGTATTCCAAAGTGTTGCACTGGGTCGGTTCTGCTTTTAGCAGTTGAAAACTAGTCTTTTAAAGATAAAATGGAATTTATATTTATATATATAAAGAGAATTATTAAAAGCTAGATTATGGAGATGACACTAATAGGGTATATGCATAAATCCAGATTATTAAAACTCAGGGTGTGTTTGGTTAAAGCTTTTTTAACTAGTTTCTCAAAGCTAAAAGTTAAACCAAATAGGTATCCAGATAGACCCAATTTTTTCAACTACATTAGATTTTGCCAATATAATTTGAAAGTTGATCACCTCAAATTCTTCAACTTCACGGTTTGCGTTGCTCTTCTACCTGCCACCATCATCCTCAAATGACATTATCCATGCCGATGGCTGCCAGCGCCCCCTTGGCCATTCCCATCCATCACCGCCGATCCCTTACTTATCCTTGCCCACGACTGCCGCCACCCCCTCAACCATCCCTACCTGCAACCACCATCGCCCCCTCGCTCGTCCCTGCACGTGGCCTTTGCCATCCTCGCCCGTGGCCACACCACCTCATCGAGGCCATGCTAGAGGTCATATTATGGTTGTCCGATGTCGAGGAGTTCGCATGTACCATGCCCGCCACATGCTCTCCACAGCCGATGAGCTCTACCGTAGATCGATAACTACTATAATCAAATAACTTTACAGTTTTTCATAGTTCTCATCTCACATTAACAATTCATAATCTACAACTCAACTAAAGACGTCCTTAAAAAAACTCAAACAACATTGGCCCACTAACCCCACATGTCAGCCCCCATTTGGCCCGATAGCTCCCTGCCAGGCCTGGCCCATGTCATTCACGTCATGTAACAATATTGAAATTTAGATATTTTGGACTTTTTACAAACCTTATTTCATAAATAGATCCTGATAGAAGTTGTTTGTAGGAATGAACCCTCGGCTCAGCACCATTCACGTTGAGCTACAACAATTTAGTGCCACTATCATTGATGATAAGCTCTTGTCTAAGATGCCACAAGTTTGCCAAGTCATGGAAGGTCTAACCTTTGTAATACATAAACAATAGTAGTGTAGTGGTAGAGTGTTTTTCCTCAAGGAACAAGGTTTAAATCCGAACCTTGCTTCCTTTATTGATTTTTTTCACGCCAATTCTATACTTTAATTTACCAATACTCTATTAGTACATGTGTTTGTTTGTAAATTCTTATTATTAAATTATATTATTTATCAATATATATTTTGAATGTCTTATATAATCATAACTTTTTGTCGCTTATATGGCAAGTAATTTGTTTTAGATTTTCACTAGAATATAAAAAATATTTTATTCTTTTTCATGGTGAAATATTTTATTTATATGTTTCAAATTTAGAATGACCAAATTTAAGAACATAAGTTATATTTGACGTAATAATAATATATAAAAATTACGTTGATAATTTTTTTGTTATATATAATATTTCAAATTTCAATTTGAAAACAATTCAAATTTATAAAGGGGATTAAGGAGTATGTATCAAGTGTAGAAAAGTTGTAAGGCTGGGGTAGGGTTTGAATTTTTATCACTTAGGCGAGAGGTAAAGCCTCTACCGCTATACTTGTAGTGATTCTTGCTATAAAATGGGGGGAGTTTTTTAAATAGTATAGAGGTCAGCACCAAGGGTATTGACACTAACCTTCGATGACTTGTCAAATTCAAATTCAGCGTCAAATGTTAGTGATGCTGAGATGTCTCATTGCCTTGGGAATGCGCTGAGCGGAGGGTTTATTATTTATGAGATTTTAACTGTTTGATTATTTACGTATAAATGACATATATAATTATATGACTGTCAGTCAGTATATTAAATAATATAGGATATTTTTAATGATAAATTATTAAATATTTTGATTTTACTTAGGCCTATTTATAGTAAGTTTTATAAAAGGGCCAAAATTTCCATTTTTCAGCGCCGCAATTCAACTGCAGGAAGCAGTCTCCTCGCCCTCCTCGCATTCTCCGCCTCCGCCTCCTCGCTAGTCGCTACCTCCGCCGCCACTCGAAAAATTCTACCCATAATGGCCACCTCCGCCGCCGCCGCTAGCTTCTTCCCTTACCTCGTCGCTGCCTCCGCGTCGCACCGCCGGGGGGCACACCGGATCCGAGCGTCATCTTCGGCGTTGGCGGTGGAGGGGGCGATGGACGTAGTGTCGGAGGCGGAGCTGCAAGAGAAGGGGTTCATGGGGCTGCGGAAGACGAAGCTGGTGTGCACGGTGGGGCCCGCGTGCGTGGAGGCGCTGCCGGCGCTGGCGCGCGGCGGGATGGGCGTGGCGCGGGTCAACCTGTGCCACGGCGGCCGCGACTGGCACCGCGCCGCGATGCGCGAGGTGCGGAGGCTCAACGAGGAGGAGGGGTTCTGCGTCTCCCTGATGGTTGACACCGAGGGCTCTCAGCTGCTCGTCGCCGACCATGGCGGCGCCGCGTCCGTCAAGGCCGAGGTGTGTGTTTGTTGCTTGTTCGTCTTCATTTCTTCCGTGCCTGCTGTTGAATGACGTCGATTTAGGTTCCGGACATGTTATCATGTTGATGTAGCATGAATGTGACTGCAGTAACAGGATGTATGTGTTATTCCGTCCTTTTCAAGTATATCTTAGAATCATCCACTTTTGTTGTTTTGGTTTGTTGAAATAAATGACCTTTCTGGGAGTAATTGTATTAATCATTCCACCTGATCGAATTTATCCTAGCCGTTTGTGACTTGATTAGACCAGACTAGAATCATAACATTCGGATAGGGTAACTGTTGGCTGGACGTTTCTGTACAAGAAAAATGGTCCCTTTTGGGATTGTTTCGCTATATGACAATTGTTGTACAGAGACATTGCTAATTTGTTCTTTTCTTTCCTTAAGCACATAGACTTTTTGGTGTTTCATTTATTTTGATGTATGATTTGTATGTTGTTTAGATTGTACAAAAAACTTAGATAAATCCAGAATTAATTAGATAGGGTGCTTGTCCGGAGAAAAAGATAGTGGCTAATCCCTTCGTAACGCTAAAAGAGATGAGTTTTCATTTAAGTTACGCTGTGACACCAAAAGACCTGAAGTAACTATTTTGGTGCTAATGTTATACTGAATAAGTCACTGTTCATGGTGAGAGATTTTGATGGACATGGTCCTACTAGAAATACTAGCTAATATTTTGTGCTCATAGCTTAGGTTTTGTTTGAATATGGCGCTGTTACACTGTAAAGATTGGACTATGGTTATCTTGATTGTTGTAATTTTTGCATGTAACCAGTCGGTAAGTTATTGATTGAACTAGATGACAATGCAACTCTTAATTCTGATTTCTGAGGTCTTGAAATATTACTCCTGATCTGTGTAATCATACACATACTCCCATTTGAGTTTTGATTAGAAGTTACTCTTCATTTATTTGTCAAAGCAACTGATTCTTTTGTTTATCTGTAATCATCTTAGCATATCAAAATCCTTGTGAATCACCATTCTTTTGTTACTTTCTTACCTGTGAGTCAATACTAAACCAATCCTGGAATTTTTCATTGGATTTTATCATGACATTGTTTTCCTCTTTTCATGGTATATTGCAGTATGGCTCTGAATGGCTATTTACAAGTAAAAGAATTGATGAAGTTCATCCATTTACAATGCATGTTAACTTTGATAAGTTTTCTGAAGGTCTGAAGATGATCATTTCTCTTGTTTGTTCCATAACATGAATTAAATGTTGTTTATTCACAAATTACTTTGCATTTGCAGGCATTCTAGTTGGTGATGAGATTGTAATTGATGGTGGAATGGCAACATTTGAAGTTACTGAGAAAGTCGGAAATGATTTGCGGTGTAAGTGTACAGACCCAGGTTTGCTTCTTCCTCGGGCCAAATTGTCATTCTGGAGGAATGGAAACTTAGTTGAAAGGAACTTTGGGCTTCCTACATTGTCAGCAAAGGTTAACTTAAAATGCAGTACTTTATAAGAGTTTATGTATTCATTGCTATTTTCCCTTTCAAAGTAGTGTCATTTTGTTTATTTTTCTGAAAACCACCATTTTCACTCGTTCATGAAGTATTTTTTAATTGAATTATTACTCAAAGAGTGTTTCCTTGTAAAAAGTGATTTGAAAGTGGTAAAATTTCTGGCTTTTTTATTTGATCATTTTTAATGTAGTTTTAGAATCTTAATTATAGTTAACTGAAATGTAACTCAGCTTGCTTTCTGCATCCTTATATTATCTTGTAGGATTGGGCTGACATTGAATTTGGGATAGCTGAAGGTGTTGATTGCATTGCTCTTTCCTTTGTCAAAGATGCTAATGACATCAAGTACCTCAAGACTTACCTCTCCAGAAGATCATTAGAGTGAGCAGATAACTGATATATAAAATCAATTATTGATTTCCTATACATAATTTTCTGTGCATCATTTTAAAACAACAATACACTTTTTTGTTTGACATGATTGTACTGTAATGTAAGTGTCAATTGATTATAGTGTAGATATTGTATCTGTGCTAAAGGGAGAATCCTAAAAAATGCTGGCAGCAGCCAGCAGGGTTCTCATCAAATTTGTTGCTGCTGTACAGGATTCCAAATAAATGCATCACATTGTCTTATTTGGAAATATCAAGCTAGTATAACAATAGAAATCAACATTATTGTTTCACAACAGAGCATATCAAGTCAATTATTTGAAAATATCCAGCCGCAGTATCAAGCCTTGACTTTGCTTGTGATACTAATGTATTTGTGCCAAAGTTAGCAAGCGAAACAGCCCTGTTCATTTTAGGATTTACAGTTATGTTACTGTTGGACATATTTTATAAACTGCTAGTCTAATATTATCTAATTACATACCAGACACATCAAAATATTTGCAAAGGTTGAGAGTCTGGAGTCTCTCAAGAACCTGAAAGACATCATAGAGGCATCTGACGGAGTTATGGTAGCACGTGGTGATCTTGGAGTTCAGATTCCTCTAGAACAAATCCCTGCCATCCAAGAGACAATTGTTCAACTTTGTCGACAGCTGAACAAGCCTGTGATAGTTGCTTCTCAGCTTCTTGAATCAATGGTTGAATATCCAACACCAACTCGTGCAGAGGTAATCTTCCTTTTTTGAAAAGTAGCTTAAAGAAAAATATATGTCTAAAAATCAAGTTCCATTTCATCTACCTAGCCTTTTTGGTGCTTATTCGTGATGACCTGTCATTTCCTTTATGAAGGTGGCGGATGTTTCTGAAGCAGTGCGGCAATATGCAGACGCTGTAATGTTGTCAGCAGAGTCAGCAATAGGTGCATATCCCCAGAAAGCTCTAGCAGTCCTCCGTGCAGCTAGTGAGAGGATGGAATCCTGGAGCCGTGAGGAAAGCATGCAGAAGCTTCTTCCACAACATCAGCTTGCAATAGCTTTGCCTGATAGGATCTCAGAGCAGATTTGCACCAGCGCTGCAGAAATGGGTATTTTCTTGGGTACACTTGTTTCCAAATATCTGTTTTTTCTGAAACTCATCCATGGTTAATCTCTCTGCAGCAAACAACCTTGCGGTGGATGCCATCTTTGTTTACACAAAGTATGGTCATATGGCATCGCTTCTATCACGGAACCGGCCCAATCCCCCCATTTTTGCGTTCACTGATAATCCCAACTCTAGAAAGAGCATGAACCTCTACTGGGGTGTGATTCCACTTCAGCTACCGCTATCGAATAGCATGGAAGATAACTTTAAGCAAACCGTGAAGCTCATGAAGTCCAAGGGCTCAGTAAAACCTGGAGACACAGTCTTGGTCGTCGCCGACTCTGATCTAAACCGACCCTGTGCTGCTACCTCAGTTTTCCAATCCATTCAGGTTCGAATAGTGGACTAGGATAGGCATGGCTGAAACTAGTAGCTAACAATTGCTGCTCTGGATGGATGTCTACGGACTACACCATGATTCTTGCAAATGTACTTGTACGAACTTCTTGTGAGTTGTGACATTTATTTGTGGACTAATCACATGTCTTCATTCACAATAAATTTTGATGATTTTGATCGTAACGAAATGGTTGCTGGTGTCCACCTGGTATTAGCTTCTGTACATTATGGCTTCCACCTGATTGAAGATGAAATGCTGTGTAATACCGATGAAATTCAACAGTGTTTACAAGAACTTATATCATAAATGCGATAAATTTCACAAAAGCTTTCGTAGCTCAGTTGGTTAGAGCACCCGTTTAGTAAGCGGGAGGTCTTGAGTTCGACTCTCAACGAAAGCAGCATGTGGGCAATTTTTTTCTGTCTGATTCTGCCGTTTGAGTTTGTAGTAAAACGAAAGCAAACACGTTTTGCTGCACCACAGAATTGTTGGCATGGTTGGCTTGCATGATTAATATGTGCAGTAAACGCTCCACAGCATAATTACAACCGACACAAGTTAATCCCATTTGGTGCCGTCCTCAGCATAGATTATTTTACTATTAATTTTTTAACAGTATATCATCAATAGCTATAAGATTAAAATTAATATAAAAAATGTCACATACGTAAAAACATGCTTTTAGTTTATTATCGGTCGAAAGCTAAAAATATTGAGATTTTTAAATATATATACATTTTATATTTTGTACGGAGGGAATACCTCTTTTAAGTATACACAATTACCACTTGGTAAGAAATAGTCCGAACAATTAGGACTAGGGTTTACAAAACAAGCCACTAACTATTAGCTACCGTACGTTAGTGACCAGCCAAACAATAGAGATTTAACATAAATAGGATCGGTAACTGTTTATCGGAGACCTGCTGGCACGAACGAAGAACCTGATTAGGACATGACTAGTAGCGTCTAGCATTGTAAATGCCCTCATTAATATCTGACGTGATCTGCACCAGGACTCTGAATGCCTGTTTATGTTCATTCAAGTTACAGCAGTAAGGTTAAGTTGTTGGACCATACATGGTTATCCCATCAATTTATTTTTCAATCATTTTGTGTGCTCATCCAGTCATGCTTGTGCTTAATTAATTTGCAGATGGATGTACTCATGCTTGAGAGAACAACATCACAGATTGATTTGTCAGTTAGGGTGTTCCATTCATGATTTGGACTGAGCAGCAAACAAGTCGTGAGTCTGCAAGTGTGTCCGATGAATGAACAAATTGCCAACCACCACTTAAAAGAAGAGAATAGGGGACAGAGACAAGCCCCAATGTTCTTGGCGGGCTAGCTGACCAACTGCGAGAATCCCATGAATTGCCAAACACCACTTGTCTGAGCTCACGATTTGCAGGAAGCTACATGATCTTTCAGATCCTTCAGATATGTTCATGATTGAGAATTTATAATAATTAATAAGATCTCAGATCAAATGTCGTAGCTGACAACTGAACTAGTACTTTGTTATTAGTACTCCAGGACACCAGATGAGGTTAAGAACTAACCAGCTAGTATGCCTGGCCCAGAAATTTAGAATCTGGGTCTAACTTTTATTTTGTAATAAGAATCTGTTGTTTTTTATGAATTCGTGTTGCTAATTTGAGCTATTTGGTTTAACATTTAGATTTTTAATTAGATAATAAGATGGTTGAAAATCCCAAACAGACACACTCGTGGAGAGAACATGTATATGCGCCAACTTTAGGGGGCATACCCTAACAACTCTACCGGACATTTTTAAAAAGTAATACAATACTATACATAATATACCAGAAATTATATGATATGAAACTGACAAAGCACTGGATCTACAAAATGGCATAGACAAAGTCAATTTCTAAAGGGCAAATTTTACGGTACACTATAAATATTATGAACCATTAATTTATTTTAATCTAATATCTAAGATTAAAGATTAGGAGGTAATAAATCACCCTTGATTTTTTTAATTATTTTTAATTCTTCATTTCTAATTTTCTGCGCAGACTTTCTATTTTTCTATGTAGACTTTCTAATTTTCTGCGCTGACTTTCCAATTATCTGCAAATTACCAATTATTTTTAATTTTAGTTTATTTTTAATCCTAACTAAAATTAATGGTCTAGATTAATTTAAAATATTACTCTTTAGGAGATAAATGGTATACTGTAACATAACTCTTCTATAATATGCCATGGGAGAAGTCATTCTGTTCCTTATATGCCATTGTTGTTAGTTCAAACAACTAGCGAACCTCTCGTGAGTCCATTTTTCATAAAATCTAATATACCCTAATTCTATGTTTAGAAAATGCTGAATCCCATATTTTTTTTCAAAACTAAATGACAAATCATAATCAATAATATCATGAAATTATCCTGTATGATAATTGTGTTGAATTAAATCTCGGTTCCTTATTTTTTCCTAAGGGCGAAATAGACCTATGATCCTATCGAACGGATGTCAAATTAACTGTTAACTAACGACTATGATATATAAGAAAGAAAATGATTTGTCTAATATCATATTGTAGAACTCGATTTCGTCAACGAAAACGGATACTTTGTCACTGCCATACTGTAGAATTTCTCTTAATATGTTGATCTACAAGCATATACACTATGGATTATACACGGAAGCTTATATATTTTCTCTTGCTGCTGGAGGTTGCAAGGAGAGTTAGGATGCGAAGGGGGTAGTGGCGGTGGAGGAGTCATGGTTTCTCAACATATGTGGCCATTAAACATTTTGTCATCACTAATCGATCACATTTATTTCATGCTAAGACGTTGTCCGGAAGATCCGGTAAGGCTAGGCTAATGTTTGACTGCATGGACGAATCTCTTACCTATTGTGTAGTAACTACTCCCTCCGATATAAAAATACAAATCGTTTAGAATATGATTTTAGATGCCAAAGAGTGATTAATTAGAAGGTATTTTTTCTTGTTTGTCCATATTAAATAGCATTGAAAGTCTCATGTATTCAATGATCTCCTTCTATATATCCGATTGGTTACTAACGTGAACTTTGAAGTGAGAGGCACGAGCTTTATTCCTAGCGGATGCACTCACATCTTGCTTTTTTGCATGGCACACGTAATCATTTTTTGCGCGCGTCGGAGGCCAATGATTTCTGCATGGCATGTGTGTCGGCATTTTTTGCGCGCGTCGAAGGCCGACAATTTTTGTATAGCACGCGTCGAAGGCTGATGGCCCATTTTGTGGTCTATTTAAACGTCACAAAATGAAGCTTGTTGTGCAACTGATCGAACCAAAAAATTCCAAACAAAGTGTAGGAGAAGATGGTCATGAACTTGGAACCAGAACAATGCTTCATCACTGAGTTCGATCTAAACGTGGAGCCTCCATAGGAAGATCACAATGGTAACACAATTCTTTTTTCATTTGCCGTGCAACCATTTGTTCATATGCCATCGGTACTTATTTTTATTTTGAATAGTGTTTAATTTAAACATGGAGTCACAACATGTTGGTAGGATCGATTTAAACTTTGAAGCACCTATAGACGACATTGCTGGTAAGTGCAACGCATTTCAACTTTGTGAATACCATCTTTCTCTCTATTTTGATGGTGTTCCAATTCTATTTGTTCCTAGTGCTACGGTCAAATATAATTATGGATGTTTTTTGTTCACTAATGATGGTTGGAGGAAAGATATGACTGACGGAGTAAGAAAACAACTATACCAAACCTTGTTAACTAGAAGCACAAATGGAAAACTAGCGAAGCATGTTACTAGCCAAGTTACTACACAATTTGGATTACATATTTGCACTGTTCACCGCTTGTGGAATAAAGGTAAAGAAAACCTTGATCAGGACATTCCAGTTATTGTTGGTTCAAGAAAGAGAGGTAGATTAGGTCGTAAGCCAATTCTAGTTAATTTGGAGCATGCGCAATGTTGCCCTTAAGGATAGAATGACCCTAGAAGATGTGAGTAAAATTCTAGGTATTAGAAAATCCAAGCTTATTAGATTCATGTGATAAGGTCACCTTATGCGCCACTCAAATAGCATAAACCACACTTAACCGATGCAAACAAGAAGGCTCAGCTACAATGGTGTGTGAATATGGTTGAATTGGAAAGCTTGCCCGATAATCCAAGGTTTAAGGGTTTGTTTGACCACGTTTTCATTGATGAGAAATGGTTTTTTTGTGCAAGCACTCGGTCAAGGTTTAACAATGAAGTTCACACTTTTGATTGAATGATTAGGTGCTTTCCTCTTGTGACTTATGAACGTGTTAAAAGAAATAGTGTGAACTGACAAGCTGAGACATGGGTAGTGGAGTTCATCACTTCAATCACAAAAGACGTCATTCGAGAGTTCATGGTTGAGAAGGTGTTGCTGGCTATTCGAGCGAAGTGGCCACACGAGAATATCAACAATCCAATCTGTATCGTACAAGATAATGCACCATCCCATTTAGAACTTGATGATCCACTATTTTGTGAAGTTGCTAAGCAAGCAGGTTTTGATATTCGGTTAATTTGTCAACCACCCAATTCACTAGATTTCAACATTCTAGATTTGAGATTCTTTCGTGCTATACAATCCCTTCAACAAAGAAGACAGTAAAAATGGTTAAAGATCATGTTCCAGTCGTCCAAGAGGTAAAGCAATATTAGAATTATGCAAAAAAAGTTCAATATCGGTTTTATACTAACTATTACTTCTTGCAATCATGAAATAGGCATTCCATGAGTACTGCCCATGGAAAGCAAACATAATTTATGTAACACTTTAACTAGTTTTGAAGGAGTGCATGAAGGTTATAGGTTCAAATAAATTCAGAATTCCTCGTATGTATAAAGAAAACTAGAGAGACATGGTTAGCTTCCCTTGTAGATCACTTGTGAGGCATCATTGGTAGCTGATGCTACGGCATCCCTTGCTGCATGGAACATGTAGAAATGCTTAATTATTGTGATCTTGCTGCTACTATCTAATGCGATGGAAATGTTTAGAACATTGCTACATTTACCTTCATCGATCTCAACACCTTTGTCAGACTCTTTCTTTTTGAGGATAGCATCGAGATTCTTGAGCACCTACTGTGGTAACACAAGTGTCACGCCATTCATATTCACTTCATCGACATTAGGAATAAGTATATCTTGCAATCGAAATTGTCGAGACCGTATATCCATGACATGACTGTGTAGTCGTTGTGCACGAGTTCACAGCGATAACATGGCTTCCTACGTGCGAACCAACATCTATCAAGGTCCTTGACGCCATGCACTTTGCCGCAACAACCACATGCAGGAAGCAGCGCGAGGTCCTCTAACGTGAGGTCCTCTTCATCCTTGAAGTCAGGAACAACGAGAGTGGTGTCCTTCGCAAGCTCATCTATGATCGCACTACCACATAAAACCCTATTAATGATACGTAATAACCTCTATTAGTGATGGGCATGTCTTCCATCACTCTTATCGCGTCAGTGAAGCCAGGTCATTAGTGACGAATGTTCACCCAAACCCTTTAGTGATGGGTGTCAATATTGACCTGTCACTAAATGGGTCATACCAATGCACCTATAATAATCCTTTAGTAACAGGTCACATTACGACCTATTACTAAAGTGACCCTTTAGTAACGAGTGATTATTTAGGACCGTGTCGTTGCGTAAGAAGGCAGTCCTCTGATAGGGTTACCCACAGAGGTAGTTTAGCTCGGTATATGGGGTATTCTGTGTTCATGATTCTATGGTTATCTCAGGAACTATGAGACAAAGAAAGTTTAGACATGTTCGAGCCTCCCGTAGGATAATAACTCTAGTACTGTGTAATGGTGTATGCGCCGAGGAACCTGATTACATGGGTGCCCACGCGCGTCTGAATGTAAGGCGTCCAACCCTCTTTTTAAGAGGTACCCCGATCCCTTTATATATCCCAGGGGTCAGGGGGTTACCATTTTAGGTTTTAACTACTCAATTAAGTACCTTTATAACAGTTAAATTATCAAGGATCATGGGCTAGTAATCACATTATTATTCGCTATCTTAATTGGTATTCAAGGTTAGCAGTTACGTCTTTGAGTTATTGTCATTGATTGTGTGGACCGATTATTGCCTTCGCCTTCCAAGTCCTTGCAGTCGGGATATTCCTTCGAGTACTAGACTCGGGGCTCTTTTCATACTGCTGATCGCCTCGCTGTTGAAATGCCGGTCCGACCAACTCTAAGGTTATTTTTACTGTCTTGTTTCCTGACCTCTTGCTCTGTCTGACTGCCATAAAGGCACTCGGGAGGTACCCTGGGGTCATTCCCCCGACAGTCCGTCACTAATATTATGGTCATATTACAAAAAATAATTTTTTAGGCTGCATCCTAAATCAAAGCTAGGATTTAAGAGCCAACATTGTATATTACAAACACATCACAAACGTTTTATCACAGAACACCACAACACAATTATGCAGACAATCTCAGAATCAAATTAATATCACATATATTAACTTAAAGTTTCATCATAGAAGTTTCATAAAGTTCAAATGTAAGAACTAACAATTTACACCACATACATAGTTGCCTCCAGTGCACCATTATTGATGTAGAAATAAAAGAAGACATATTGTGCCGACAACTAACTCGTTGGCTCACAGAAATTAGCCAAAATCAATCGTTAGGTAGCACCGTCCATCTGTTGATTTATGCACTGCAATTGAGACTGTTGTGCTTCCTGCTGTTGTCACTTAGATCTGGGTGGTCTGTTGGTGTAGGTGAGGTGTGATATACTTCTCACAATACTGCCTTAAAAAGTACTGTTACAATAAAATATGTTGGTAGCTAGTTAGATGAGGCAAGTGCATATATATATAGATGTTTGTAATTATAACATGTGCAAAGTGTTTACTACCGACTTTTTCTTGATGATTAAGGAATTGATTGTGTAGATACATAATTGAGTCTTAGATGATAGACCTATCGAGATGTCTTGCAGGAGAGCCTTTCTTTCTAGAGTTACATCTATAAAATTACCAAAATAACAGATGTTCTTCAATTGGTCCATTTGGTCAGTGTCGCATTCCCTAGATTTCTACTTCCCCTTCTTCTCAGCATTCTTAGGAGCCTCACCTACCATTATAAAAAAGTAGGTAAGTACATAAACAAAATAGGTATGTCTGTATAATAAGTAATGTGAGTTCGTTATAGATACCGCTATCACTTATGTCTACTTTTATGGCTTGTGACGTTTTCTCTTCGTCATAATAATTAAAAATGGTAGTCATGACAGACAGTGGGGCTTCGATTGTTAGTACCACAAAGTCCCCTTCTACTAGGACGACTCGGCTAGTAAATGTGGATCACCCTTTACTCAAGCATAGCCTACCTCCAGAGTTTTCAACATCAACCATATTGGTGCAGCCATCTCTTATTGATATCTCAAGAGTGTTATCATCGTGAATATTATAGTGATTGACAAAGTTTTTTGATAGAAACTATAACAGTGAGATAATATCGCATCAGTTTATTATGATTTTATTACTACATAAATAGAATATGAAATGTCAAATGTACGTACCATGTGACGCCTCAGGAAATGACCGACTTTCAGAAGGCAACACTTTAGATCATACAGCGGTACCTATATTATTGGCATGGATTACTACATTTACACATAGGACTTGCAGTACAGAACAACAAAAAACATATGATGAAACAGTGCTCAATCAACCCTAAAATAGCAAAAAAAATAAGGAAAATAACATACCATGGGGCGGTGGACCTACTGCTGGAAGCATGATGTCCGACGAAAGTGTCCTGTTGATCATTTGGGAGGCTTGCCATATCGTAGCTCGACAGTGATTCTATTATGTCCCTAATTCATGTTATTTTTAACAATGATAAAAAAAGTACAATAATACTTGTAGAAATCATAATTCATGTTTAATAAAATATCACACATAACCACAAAATGGCAACATAATACTTAGAAAATAAAATATCACACATATCTAATACTTGTAGAAACCCTAATTAATGTTTAACAAGATAATCCACTTCATGTTTAATAAAATATCACACGTAACCACAAAAGGGCAACGTAATACTTAGAAATCCTAGCAATCATCTTATGGCTAGTTATCTTTATCACAACAATAGAAACCCTAGTAATAATGAAGAGGGAAAGGGTCAACCGGCTACTTACCTTCAGGTGGAGGATGTGGCGATGAGGATGAGTTGGCGAGAAGGTCATGGCAATGAAGACGGACGAGGAAGGAGAGGAGGCATATGGCGAAGAAGAGGAGATGGAGGCGATGAACATGACGCGATGGCGGTGGTGACGACGACGACGGTGAGGACGAGGGAGCACGGGCGCTAGGGTTAGGGTATGGGTTCGAGCAAAATAAGAGCATGGGTTTGTTTGAGTTTTTGCCTACCCTTTTATACATGCGACAAGCTCTAGTGACGGGCGGTATGTACCACCCATCACTAATGATCGGTGTGATCATTAGTGATGGGCGGTAGATATCACCCGTCACTAGTGCTTCGATCCTTTAGTGTCAAGTTACAGTATGATCCGTCACTATTAGGAGTGCCCCGTTTAGTGACGGGTTATATTATGATCCATTACTAATAATATAGCTTTACTGACAGATGTAAAACAGTCCGTCACTAAAATTGTATTAGTAACGTACATCATTTATCTGTTAGTAAAGCTTAGTCACTAAAGATTATTTCTGTGGTAGTGTTGTTATCTAGAATTCTAGACTCACAGGCTATGAGTGCGAGCTGTTGGCATCGTCCATGCGTGTGCGCGCTAGCTCGATCGATCAATCACACAGGCGCCTCTCCTCCTCTCGTCTCGCTATCGCCCACAAGGGCAGCCACTACCGCCGCCTACCTTTCGCTCCACGCTTCTCGGGCCGTTCTCAGAAGCCGGTGCACAATTGCCCCGCTAGGCCAAGGGGCGCCAGGTATGTTGCGGCGAGAGGAGGTCGGGGACTTGCTGGGATCCAGGTGGAGGCTCTCCCTGGCAAACAGACTATGCTATTTTCTAGATTCAGACGACACAAACAGGATTGGAGGACAGGAGGAACCGTGTGTCAAAAATTTGTACCGTCAGCTTGCTATCCAGGTGCTGGTCGTAGCTGCATGCGACATGCGACGAGCCTGCATGCGCCTGCGCTAGAAGTAAGGCACGCACGGGAGACGAAGCAACAAATTAAATGGTGTCCGCATGCAGTCAGAGGCAAAACAGGGAGAAAATCTCCTCAAATTTGGAAATGACATGTTTATATGACTTTAGTAGAAGACTAAAACAATTTATATTTCTGTATCGGAGGGAGTATGTAAGTGCTCACCTTTGCAAAAATCATGGTTCAAAGAATCCGTTCTATGTTGAGGAAGCAATCAAAATGAGAAGATCTCTTCAGAGGTGAAGATTTGTCATTCTATGTCTAGCCGCCTATCCTCAATCATGTCGGTGGTAGTTCAGTTGACCGGCCCTTGTATGAGTTTTTTGTCTATAAAATAAATAAGTTATAGTGAAATTTGCCCTTTGGCTCCTAAAACTAGTTGTATTCTATTGTTGTGTAATATTTGATGTAAAACCAGATTGAGTTAATCGTAAGCAGTTATGTATATTAATTTGTGCGCCTTCTAAATCCATAAGTATTTATTAGCACTTCATGATGTAATGGCTTAGTGTGTAGCTTGGTCCTATGAGCTCTTTATTTTACTTATTAAAAACTCTCTTAGTTAAAGATTTAAGAAAAGATCGACCAAATGTACATATATACTGATCGATTCATCGTTCATGATCTAGTTGATAGTAGTATATATGAAGGCAATCCGAAGTACTGTCCTTGCAATCTTTATATTTTATATTATTGGAACCCAGCTATCTTCTGCTGTGTGAATTGATCGATCCATTATATATTATATAAATCATCAAATTGCAGGGATCGAAGCCATTATTTGCAACTTGCAGGAGCTAGTTAGCTAATGTATATACATCAACCAGTCGTTTTCAAGCATCTGCCCAAATCAACCCCTCCTGATTAATAACTTGTGCTGAGTAGTGAGTAATGACACAACAAGTACACACACTTGCTAGTTAAGCTAGCTGCCGGTCGATCGATCGATTGCCGATTGGCCTGCATGCTTCCTGTCACGATCTACCGAAATGGACGACTCAGCCAAGGATGTGTGTGATGCAGAGATTCTCGTCGGTCGCCGGCCGGCCATCGATCAGCATCGGCGTGATTATTCACCTCTGTGCATGCATGCATCTGCAGGCTATCTGGAGCTTGCTGTTTTAATCATGCTGCATGCATTTCACGACGAGAGCTTATACTATTTCGGAATCAATGGCAACAACTACGTATAGTACGTACAGCCAGAGGATCGAGCTGCTTGCTAGGTAGCTGCTGCTTCTTGACTACAGTCTGTTGCTGTTTCTTCTGCATTGCTTCTGCTGTGCTGCTGCAGCACAGAGTTAAGCCTCGCTACAATGTCCTCAGCTGTGATGCTGAACCCATCCTCCACCTGAAAATAGAGAAACACGCATGGGTATATCGGTTACTCCTTCGATTCCTTACATAAGTTTTTAGCTAATTCTCAACTCTTTCTCGAATATAAATAATTTTAGAATTACTTCTATACACTTTTTTATTTTTTCCTTGTTTGTACTTTCCAAATAAATGATATCCCTCTCATAAATAAATAATCCACTTTTACAAAACGGAATAAATATGGGTAACTAAGTAATCTAAGCCGATTTATTAAATCTTGTGCATGCACAACTCTAAAATAATTTATATAATTAATCAGTGAGAGTAGTTTTTTTATAAGAGAAAAGTGTAAATGTTCAGTGCAAACAAAATGAAAGAGCGCGCGCGCGCCCACACACACACACACATATTGCAGCGTTTCTTTTTGTGAAGGCAATACTGCAGCGTTCAAA
>KE372993.1:103263-113353 GCA_000418225.1 Zizania latifolia | reverse complement strand
AAGAACAAAACAAAAGGGCAAACTACTGCCAGAATTACAGTTTTATTGGCCAGAAATTAATGTACAAACCACTGCTTCCTGGGGCTAATTTTGAGCATGTTCATAATTCGTAGATGGATACCCAGTACCAACAATCATAGGCTGGTATTGGACCAGCTCCTCAAATAACCAAATAAAAACAACTAAAAACAATCAGCGTGTAACAAGTGACTGAGTGAGAGCATTGTCAAGTGCTTGCTGGCAAGTACAATCCTTGGGCCCACTAATATAAACAAAACCGTGAATTAGTGCACAGAACAGTGTATAAGTGATCACAATGTTATGTTGCGCAATAGGAGTTACTATTATAAGTGTGTGATAACTTCTACTGTGACTTGATGGTACACCAGTAGATCCAAGGTAAAACAGAATTTATACTTGCAGCAGTCTACATAGTTACATATTGAATAATGACTAGAAATTTTGACCATACAACAGCTACCATTGATACAAAATTAACTCCTCTCTTGATAAAATGGCAAAATCATTAAAGACAAGCAATTTCTGCAAGAAACTTTTGAAAATGGGCTTTTTACTAATTAGGAGTCCTAAAAAGACCATCTAAAAGGAACAGCATACCTTTAGCTAATTAACATGAAAACATTTAGCCCAGTGATACAGCACAAAGTGACTTGATGTGCCTTTTCAATTTTACATTGTTTCAGCTAGCAAAACTATCAGTCACGGAAATGGGAGATGTGTGAATTATGTCTGGATTACAGTTTTCAATGCTACGGCATGCAAACAACAATTTCTACATGTGATGTCCCAGATGACATGCAAGACCTTTTTAGCAAAACTGCACCACACACATATCTCTATGGACGCATACCACTGCAGAATGGACTCAATATGAAATGAGGAACAACCCAACTGAATGAGAGCCGCCTGGAGTTTCAAACTTATTCATCTACATCTCTGCCATAGTAATATGACAAACATACAAGAACAAAGCTGTAGAGCATGAAAATCTAGACCAAAACCTAGATAATTAGTAGATATAGCTTAAGGATGCAGCATTTCAATCTATAATATAGTCAATTAAAAAGAGCTACACAAAGTGGCTAATAATTGAACAAACGGAGCCCTCCGTCCCATTTCCTCTGTCAAGAGTCATGGAGACAAGCATCGTAACGCGTGAAATGGTGACAAGCTAATCGAAATCGAATCGGAGCGGCAGGGTGTTCACCATATGAGGCGGTGGTCCGCTCTATGTCTGGCGGCGGAGGCGCTTCCGGAGCTTGCGGAGCTTGTGCTTGTTCATCTTGCGCTTCCGCTTCTTCTTCACGCTGTCCGCCCACACCTCGGCGCCCTCCCCGTCGCCGTCCACCAGCTCCTCCTCCTTCTCCCATCTCGGGTCGAGGGATGGGTATATCTGGAGCCCGGGGTGGAAGGAGGAGAGGAGGTCGCGGAGATTCGGCGCCGGGGCCTGGCTCGGGATCGGGTCTGCGAGGTGAGGCGCGGCGGCCGGGGCCTGTAGGATTTGGGACGGGAGGTGAGGGAGGAGCGGGATGGGGAACGGCGGCGGCGGCTTGCGGAGACGGAGGAGGAGCCTGCGGAGCGGGGCGGCGGCGGCCATCGGAGATTCGCGAGGAGAAGCGGCACCGTACCAGCCAACTCGGCGAGGGTTTCTAACCTTGGAGGTGGTTGGGCCGCCTTCCTCGCTGGGCCCTTAGGGCTCATGGGCCGGATAACGGGTGCGGCCTGGATCCGACCCAACTGCGAGCCGTGCTTTCGCAATCCAGTTCCATCTTCGCCTCCGATTCAAGATTTCAAGCAGAGATCGATCGAATCAAGCAGCTCTCGTCTGAGCGAGCAAGCCATGGCTGACGGCGCGGAAGCGAACGAGCGGCAAGAAATCAGCCAAGATCGAGGAGATGAACCACCACCGGAGGAGAGCGTGACGGCGGCACTGCCCGACGACAACGGGCGACGTCTTCCGCTCGTCCGCCGCCTCGCCGACGTCCATGCTGTTAAATTCTCAAATGTGCTCCAATAGGTGAGAACAAAACAATAGATCGTCACATATACACAATGCGTAGGACAAAATCGTGTGTGTATATACACACACCTATATATATAGTGAGGAGGAACACAATGTGTAGAAAAAGTTGTACTTATCTACGTATACAACAAGGGATTTATAATGCATATATACAATGAGGAAGGATTCATTTAATTTATAGGCAGAACCTTCAAAAAGTACGATATCAAATAAAACTACACCCTGTATAAAAAAAATTAGTTCAGACATGCAGAGTCATTTTCATACATTCCCATATATCCATTCATATCACCAAGTTTCATATGTGAGTCTTCCGGTTTTTAGCGCATACTTCTACTGCTTGCTGGATGTGATAGTTTAATTTGAGGAAGATGGTTGTGATCAGGCAACGATAACCACGTATTACACACGTTTGGGTTCTGATCCAGCCGTTCGTACATATGAGTTTTTTTATTACTGTCAAATATTTGTTTGAGATGTCTTAATTTACTTCCGTTTTTGCTATGCAAGTTTCTTGTCGCTAATAGCATCAGCATTCAGCTGCTGTTTATCGTCTTAATCATCTTCAGCGTATTTCATGTTCCTGCATACAGTTGTGACGCCGCTGCCCAGAGATCGTGCTGTCGTCCTGGCACGGCAAGATTTGGCATAAGAGATGAATAATACGTCATGGTGCAGATCGATGCAAACGGTAGATCATGAAGATGAATAATATGCAGCATCCAACTTAATTGTGCTGCTCAACTTTTTTTTTAAAAAAAAACAGCAGTTAGATTTTGTTTGGAGCCATAAGTTTTTCTGTTAACACCTAAAATGATGCCGTTTCCATTCAGTAATGCAAGACTAGAGCCAATAGTCAACACGTGCAGTGAGTAGGAACTGGAAAACAAAACAGAAACGGGCAAGCCAACATCCATCAGCAGCTACAGTTTACACAACTATAAACATGGCGTCTTCCATATATTTCAAGGTATACATGACAATGAAAACAGAGTTTTCTTTTAACTAACGTAAAAAAAAGATTTAATCAAACGGCAAATGAATGCTCAACTGGGCTTGCCATGTCCCCAGCATCGACGTGTCTACATTCACAACACAAACAATTCATTTGCAACAAAAGAATTCTTACCGAGATTGCCACAAAAGAAGCTTTCTTCTAAAAACAATTCTTCTAGAGTTGCCAGGAGTTAGTCACTGCATAGCCAGAGGGTAAACTTTTATTGGGAAGCCAGATGATGTCAATGTTATCCAGATTAGCACCGCACAGCAATATATGTTTCAAGGACTACATGTACAAATGTATTTCAAGAATAAAAAGTGTTCAGCAAAATTGTCAAAACAGTATAACTGGACAAAAAAGGGGAAAGGATGATTACATGTACTGATTTTAATCCAGAAAGCAACTGGAGTACAAGTAACAAGGGTGGATATGGCTTACAAATTCTACTAGAGTATCAAAACAATCTGTGTTTAGTTCCAAAAGTGTGATGCCCATGGGAAACACATCGCACGCTGCAAGCATAGAATAAACCAAGAAAAAAGAAACCGTAGCAGAAACACATGCTACTATACCCAACAGGCATTGGAGATTATCTACTCACACAACATTGAGCTCAAAAAATTGATGATATAACTTGGAGCAATTTAGTAGGGACTAGAAAATGAGGATGTATACTGGGGGCAGAGTAAGATGAACAAAGGGTGTGCCTGAAGCAAGCCGAGAATGTGGATTCTATATGGCTAAGAATAACCACAAAATCAGGGAACCAACCCAACCTTACATGGAGAGAGGCAACAATAATCTTCTCTCTCTTTTCTTAGCAAGCTTTCTCTGACTCAAAATATACAGGCCGGCAGGTAGAAGAATACCGAGTGAGATAATAACAGCGGATAGCCAGAAGTGCCTGAAGTATAATGTCATGTATGACGATATTATCAGAAAGCAACACAGCAAGCCCCATGATACTGCTCCAATTATGTCACGCCTGCACAATGTAGAAGCAGAGCCATGTTCAGATCATTGAGGTGGCAATTGTATCTCATAGAGGAGTGACTAACAGGGAGTAAATCATTTTGGATGAATCTATCAGTTCCTGAATTGACAGGTAAAACCGATCATAACAAGATAAAGTGATCAGCTAGCATATTTTGGTGTTCCTACTCAAGAAACAGCAAAACAAATTTAGCAGAACACGTTCTCAGAACCTTACTACTTATAAAGTGTGACCACTCATCAGAAATCAAGTAATTGGGTCTGAAATGCATTAGCAAGAGATCCTTCAAAAGTACCCGAATTTGGCATCTGAGGTGCCAGAAATTGGTACTTGGCAAGTTGTAATTACTGGTACACCTGGTACTTAGAACAAGCATGGTAAGAACTCCACCAAGAAAGTATTTTTGCTCCCTCAAGCAAAAATCAAATACAGGTGAAGGGCTCCTCAATATCTTAGAAAGAACAACTAGAGTAGACTCTGCTTTAGCAACTATGGCAAAATGCCTGCTGCAGTGCTGCACTCATGTTGAATCCAGACTATAGAATAACAATGCCTGCTCGCATCAAAATCCACCAGGTTACAACGTCGGAGTAAATCGCATTGCCTATCAAGAGCACAGCTTAACCCAGTGCAACTTCGAAACAAACCCTAGCTAGAGACCTGCCAACCGGGAGCCCGAGATCTGAGCATGTTAGGCGTAGTCGCGGTTGAGTTTGCGGAGAATGGAGCGGGCGGGAGATGTTTACTTGTGCTGGGATCGGATCTGGTAGTCGCGCAGCTGCTCCACCAGCTTCGACCGGGTTATCATCGCAGATATCCCAGCCGCCGAGGCCGACGACTTCGCCACCGCCCCGCGCCGCCGGCTGCTCCTACTCCTCTTGCGCCGGCGCCGCTACTTATTTTACTTTCGTCTGAATCTCCGGCTAATCGGCGCGCCGGAGCTTCTCGATTTGGGTTTGGAATTGAATCCGCCCACGCCGTCGCGGACTCGCGGTGGGTAGGGGGTACACGGGGAAAAGTCGTCCCGGTCCCTCTGTGGTCTGTGGAAGGTTGATTTGAAGGGGAAGATGAAATGGGATGAACAATCTCGGTTTTATATGGTTTGGGATAATCTTATATCTCCCTCTTTAGATATTGGATTAGCTAAAAATGTTTTAGTTAAAGCATGTAATAAGTTATGTTTACGTAGATATTTCGTTAAGTATGTGATTGAGCGTTTCCGTTTTAGTTCCTCCCACGGCTTCATCAATGGCCATGTAAAGTGGGATTAGCTTGTTCGCTCTCTTTTTTAAGCCTATCCTAAACATAAAAAATATATTCTACTCGGGTTTGTTTTATCTTATTTGTCCCTCTAACTAAATAATCTCACATCAATTCTTCTACATATTTTTATTTGTGTGAGTATTTGATACCTGGCGAGTATTCATACTCGTCGTGTTACGTGCTCGCAAAATAATACACAACACCGCACACTCAGTGCGTGAAGCAGAATCTAGAGAGCTTAGTGATGAAGAATATCCTGAACAACGGTGACTACAGGTCGACATGTCATGCTTCTGCTTGGGCGTCATCGTCGTCCTCTCTGTGCAGATGAAGGTGACGCGGACAGAGACAGGGATGTGAGACAGGGGTAGCAACATAGAGACAAAATTAGAGCAGCTACATAAGATTGGGCGATAGGACGAGGGGCGATGCCGATGAGTGACAGAGGTAGCATCGCAATGGGACAGGGGCATGCTGATCCGAGATAGGGGCAGTGGTAGTCGACAAGATTAATTTGAGGGGGTGAGTTAGGGTTGGTACGATTTGTAGTTACTAGAGTTGTCAGGTTGTTGATAGATTTGTACGTAGGTATGTGGATATGCATATTACTTTTTCATACTCGTGCTGCTTACATAAAGGTATGATTTTTTTTATTTATATACTTGTGGGTACTAATTTTTTTTATACCTATTTTAATAGAGTAATTACCTATGAGTAAGTAAGTATCAGTGTCTATTAATATCCTAGACAAGGCATGTACCTTCATAGCGTAAGGTGGAGTTTCAGGATTATACAGTACATTTTAAAACTCTTAAATGGTGAAAACTATATAAAAATTATAAAAAAAATATTGTAAACTAGTTTATTATTTTAAAAAATGAATTTATTTGTTTGAACCCTTAAATAATTGTCACAGCTCACTTCATATTCTTTTATTTTTCACACCTTGTTTCAAATGGATTTAAAGTTAAAGTCTTTTTGATAGGAGTGGTCTCCATATATGCATTCAGTTTATGGGAGTAGTCGACAAATTAATTAAGCAACAAATTGCCAGAGTTCATGAGAGCACATGCGAGTAGTGATGATCAACTGATCATGTCCACCGCACGGGCGCATGGCGATCTAGCTGGCGCTACGGAAAACTGTATTTCGCTGAGTGTTAAGTTATTTGTTGAGCGTATTTTTTCAGGTATTCACTGAAGAGGGTTGTTCGTCGAGTGTCGACTAAATACACTCGGTGAACTTTTTACATTCGGCAAACAACGAATAATACACTCGGCGAAGTTTGACACTCGGCAAAAAACAGAAAAAAAAAATCGGTGCAAATGGAGGTGGCAGCAGCGTGTTTGGGCAGACAAAAAAATTCTGAGTTTGCCAAGTGTCTAGGATAGTCATCATTTTATGTGAAAAAAATGTTTCGAGCCTATGTGATATTTGTAACTTTGTTTGAGCTTGAAAATTTTTCTACACTTAAAATACAACATATCTTATTTCATGTAAAATTTTTGTATTTTTCTAGATTCATTTGCTATTTTTAATTCATTAATTGTGTTTCTAGGATTTAAATAAAAATAGGTGAAATTTGAACTGCAAGTGACTGAAATAATGAACCAAAAATTATAGAAAAATCATATTCATGATTTTAGTCCATTTTTAGTTCTCATCCTCTAAATTGAAATAAATTTTGAAAAATCTAAGTCGTGACACTCAATCGACAACGTGGAGCTAAATGGTTTTTTAATTTTAAAAAATCAAATGAAGTCTGAAAAATACGAGACTTGTCATGGTGTTATGATATGTATTGGCGTAATTAGAAAATACGTAACAGGTTTTTAGTGTTTAGAACCTCGAAGAGTTCGAAGTGTAGACAGGGATTCGAACTCTACCCGAGGCCTCTGAAATGGATAATAACCTTCGGGCAGAAGTAGTATTGATTAACACTATAAGCGTTCGATCTCCTCCCCCTTACAAGGAGAAGGGTATTTATAGGCACAACATAAACAGGATGTTACCAAACTACCCTCTGTTTACAACCGACTATAGCAGTGATATATAGAGGATTACATAGGGGTAACATGGTAAAATACTGTATGAACACCGAAAAGTACATGTTTTGTCAGAGAGGACTGGAACCCCTAGTTTTGGCCCTTACTCCAAAGTGGTTTCAGGGCCTTCGAGTCAACCTGGTGAGGGGGCTCCGAAGTTGATGAAGGGGGGCTCCGAACCTAGTGCAGGGGACTCCGAACCTAGTGAAGGGACCTTCGAACCTGGTGAAGGAGGCTCCGAAGCAATCTTTTAGTCGGAATCTAGAAGTTTTCAGAGGGTGCTTCGAAATTTGATGTCTCTTGATCAGCTCTTGGTCAATCCTTAAGTACAGTGGGAGTCATTTTCCCCAATAGTAGCCCCTCGCATGTAGCCTTTCGAATGAAGGGGTAGAATGCGCTTTGAATCCAATTGTACTTTAACCTCAAGAGCTTGATCGGGATACGCCGATCCCTAAAATTCTCTTCGACCGTCGGTCGAGGAGCATCAAATGCAACTACAAAAAAGACAGGGCGTACTTGGGAACTTTAAACAACATCGGGCTTGGTTAAATCTCTGAGGCCGAACCATCACGGAGTGAGGACGGTTCAACCATGCCTGAGCCAAGCCTGGCGTCGACCCTCCGGTAATACCAGACATGGCAGCGACCGGAGAGACTTAAAAAGGAGGCAGACGGATGACGAGGTTGAGAAAAGCGAGGAGGACCTCGCTTAGGAGGTCGAAGCCGATGATGGTGACAACATCCCCTCGCAGCCTCTGGCCCCTAGGGATGTCTGAATCCTATCCGAAGGAGGATTATATTACCATGACACGAGGATCCTCTTCCTCAGGGTCTTCACACCCCTAGGGGGCGCTAGGCAGGCTCTTGAAGCCTTACATTCAGGCCCATCAAGACATCACAAGAAGCGAGAAGCGACCTAGTGGCCACGGTAGAGAGGCATCATCACTCCGACATCACCGTAGCAACCGAAGAGACCATACACTAGGTACCAAACGTTTCATCATACTATTGTTTATTTTATAGTTTTAGCCTTATTTTTGGCTAACTTATTTTTTAGTCCTTGTTTTGATGCGGACGACTTTGAGGGCTTTCCATAAACGGGAGGAGGTGGCCGAGCGCACAGAGCACTGCCTCCGTCGATGGGCCTCGGAAGTCGAGAAGAAGATTGCTGACATGGAGGAGGGGCTGCACTGGGAGCGTCAAGCTCGCGAGGCTATTGAGGCTGGGGCCGAAAGACTACGTGCGACGGAAGCTATTATAAAGGCTGAAGTCAACAAACTTCAAGGCCAAGAAGGTCGTCGAGCTGACGGAGGCTCCATAAGCATTTCGGAGCTCCTGAGGGCCCGGCCTTCGAGAGGGGGATTCGTTTTTTGCTAGGTTCGCATAGTGCTTTCTTGTAGTATTGTTATTACAAAGCTCTCTTCATCTTAAGCTGTAATCAAAGTAGTACTTGTGTTCAAGGTATATTTGATATTCAAAGTGTATCGGATAAGGCACTTCATATTCGTAGTTCGAGATATTTATTAATAAAACGTATTTCTTATGACCTCGAACGTTTGGATTAAACCTGCTTTGTACGCATACGCCTTCACTGCACCCCCCTTTGCTCGTGGTAGGTACTAGCGTAGCGTATAGGTGCTGCGAGCGTTTCATGCATACATAGTAATTGTTGCAAACATGCAGTTTTGAAGTTATAACTGCTATTTGTTATTTCATAATACGAAGGGATGCTTCGAATGCTTTGGGTTGCTTGGAACCCGAGAGTACGTATCAAGGTGTTAGCTCGAGGTATGCTATAGCCCTTGTTCATATTGCTTTGGGACCGAAGACGCTGTAAAGCAATAAAGGTGGGGCGAATCATACCGATATTTTTTAGGAAGCGAAGCAATACTTTAAACCAAGGGGCGCTTGGGACCCGGAGACACGTATGTCAATGTTCTTATCGCTTTGGGCCCGGGGGCACTATGAAACGATAATAGTGAAGTGGATCACACCGGTATTTTTTAGGAAGCGAAGCAATGCTTCGAACCAAGGGACGCTTAGGACTCGGAGGCACGTATGTCTCTGTTCTTATCACTTCAGGCCCAGGGACACTATGAAGCGATAATGGTGGAGCAAATCACACCGGTATTTTTTAGGAAGCGATGTAATGCTTCGAACCATGGGGCGCTTAGGACCCAGAGACACGTATGTCTCTATTCTTATCACTTCGGATCTAGGGACACTGTGAAGCGATAATGGTGGAGCAGATCGCACCGGTACTTTTTAGAAAGGAAGCAATGCTTTGAACTAAGGGACGCTTGGGACCCGGAGACACGTATGTCTCTGTTCTTATCACTTTAGGCCAAAGGCACTATGAAGTGATAATGGTGGAGCGGATCACACCGGTGTGTTATGTGTTTATAAGCGTGTTGTCTTTATTTGTCTTGCGCGGAGCCGGGTGTTCAGGTAGCGGTAAGAAAATGTCTTGTGCGGGGTTGTTGAATCCATAAAAGCGTAACGATGCGTTTCCCGCTAGGTTAAAATTGTCTGGAGCCGATTTATATACGAAGTCTCTTCCTAGAGGGACGTTAATTACCTTTGACTGTAGCGATCCTTGCCTCGCGAGGCGTTTTGGTGGAGACTCCAGAGGTCTAGAGTCCATAGGCTAAAGGGAGGCCTGCGGAGGGCCCCATAGCCCCTGGAAAGCCCTGGACCGGAGGGGGGCTTCCCCGGTTGAAGGGAGGCCTGCGGAGGGCCCCGCAG
>KE372993.1:63350-77057 GCA_000418225.1 Zizania latifolia | reverse complement strand
CCATTCCTCCTCTTCTTTCACCGCCGCCTCCAACCAATAACGCTCCCAGCGATCGCCATGGCCACCGTTTCCAACGGCACGGCCGCCGCCGCCGCCGCCGACTCCGCCGTCCACGAGCCTCCCCAAAAGATCACCAAGACCTCGCCCCTACTCAAGGTCAAGAAGCTCTCCGAGAACGCCGTCCTGCCGTCTCGCGGTTCCGCCCTCGCCGCCGGCTACGACCTCTCGAGGTACGCTGCTTGCCAAGAACTCTCAAAAACCATCGCCGTTAGTCTATTCTTGTTGGCTTTCTTCCCTGCTTTACATCTTGTGTTTTTTTTATCTCAGCGCGGCGGTGGCGGTCGTACCGGCGAGGGGGAAGGCGATGGTGCCGACCGACCTTAGCGTCGCCATCCCGGAGGGCACCTACGCGCGCATCGGTGAGCCTGCTGCCTGGCGCTACGCTTTCATTTCCGTTTCTTGCTCGCGCCTAAGGTGTTTGACGAAATGCTTCTTCTCCGGTTTGCTGCAGCGCCGAGGTCGGGGCTGGCACTGAAGCACTCGATCGACGTGGGCGCCGGAGTCATCGACGCGGACTACCGTGGCCCAGTGGGTGTCATCCTCTTCAACCACTCGGACGTGGACTTCATCGTGAAGCCCGGTGACCGGATCGCGCAGATGATCATCCAGGTGATCGTGACGCCGGAGGTCGCCGAGGTGGAGGACCTTGACGCCACCGTCCGAGGAGACGGAGGGTTCGGATCCACTGGCATCTGAAGCATATCATCTTTAGCTCTAGCTAGTTTAGTACTCTGTGAGTGTGACGAAGGATGGTGATCCGTTCACTCTTGGATGCGTTTGCGTACTGTGGTGTTGAATGGAGACATCTGCAAATTGACATCGGATTCGGATATTACCTTCAAAAATAGAATTTCATCGTCTTTATGGTGCAACCGGCCTATGTCTTCCTCCTACCTCCTGTTCCACCTTGTCAGCCCCTAGCTGCATCGCAATACAAAATTATCTGTTAATATATAATTATTAAAAAGAAAGACATTTTGTAGGAAATAAATAAAATATAGAAACGTTAGATATATGGATTAAGATTTAGGGAATAAGTGAAAAGTAAGAAATAGAATAAGGCAATTTTTTAAAGAGCTTTCTATGTAGAGATTTAGAAAATGAAATACAAGGTGTCTTAGGCTGTGATGGTGGTACGTACATGTGTCTCTTCTACGTAATTTTAAATAATATATGAATATATTTAAAGACATTCCCTTGTCATTCTTGTGCTTGACTGCCAGCAGGGGCAAGCTAGTACTTTATCAGAGCAAAATAAGAAGAGAGATCATATACCATCATATAACATTTTTAATGGAAAATTAAAGATTTATTTTTTATATCTCAGTGTTATTTTAGGTCAATCATATGTGATTGGGAGTCAAATCCTCAATTTAGATTTAAATAGAGGGTATATAAATAGAGGGTATATGATCAATTTTTTTTAAAAGAATCCAACCCATGTTTTCCTGATTTGTCCATGGAATATTCGATGCCTAGTTATCGAATTGAAATACTGTAGATTGAGCCATTATGGCTGAAAAAAACTAACTCCTCCGTGCCGCTGTTTCCCAGCGTAGGCACTCGTCTCCATCTCTTGCACTTATTTGGAGAGACTGTAACATCTGTAACTATTTCTAAAATAAAAAGCTATCGGTTGGTTGTTAGTTTGGTGTAAGAGTCTTTATGGCTAAATAAACGGCCAATATGACTTTATCACTAAATTAAACGGTTGAAGTGGGTCTAGTTTTATTAATTTCTTTTCAAAGCCCACCTACAAATATAATTTCAGATAAAAATGATTATTTAAAAAAAACCAGATATTCGGAGCATCCAAGCAGACCCTTATGGGCTCTGCCAAACGTGTCCAAGCCCAAAACCTGTGAGGCCCAGTAAATTTGCTGTCAAGGGTTCCCCCCCTCTCTTTATAATCCACCCTTCCTCCGCCTCTTCTTCGCCGAGCCTCTTTTGCGAACGCCGCCGCGCCGTCCGAGCCGCCGCTTTCTCTCCCGCCCGAACGCTCTTTCTGTCGTAGCCATGGCGAAGGAGGAGGAGAAGGTTGCCGCCTCTGGGGGCGGGGAGGTGCAGCCCGAGCCGGCGCGTCGGGCGTCGACGTTCGCGGAGCTGGGCATCTGCTCGGAGCTGGTGGCGGCGTGCGACGCCATGGGGTGGAGGGGGCCCACCAGAATCCAGGCCGAGACAATTCCCCACGCTCTCGAAGGTACGGAATGCGACACCCAGCGCGCTACCGCGGACGAGTCGGCGGCAACGGTGGCGGCAGCGACGAGCTGCTGATGCGATCTGTGTGGTGGTGTGTGCAGGGAGGGACCTGATTGGGCTGGGGCAGACGGGGTCCGGGAAGACGGGCGCCTTCGCGCTGCCGATCATCCAGGCGCTGCTCAAGCAGGAGAAGCCTCAGGCCTTGTTCGCCTGCGTGCTCTCGCCCACGAGGTCGCATATTTCTTCCTTTTTTGTTCATGGGTTATATTCTCTCCTTGGGAGAGGGTGTGGTTGATTACTATAACCATTAGGGGTGTGCTGGTTCAGGGAGCTGGCTATTCAGATCGCGGATCAGTTTAATGCGCTTGGCTCAGCGATCAGTTTGCGTTGCGCAGTGGTGAGTGGTACCGATACAACTTATAAGTGACAGTGTATTCTTTATTTTCCATCCTCTTATTATATGTTGCACTGTAACAACAGATTGAATTATGCACATTACGTATGCTTTCTTACCTCCTTATGAAGCTCATGTTTGTTATTTACCAAACGGTTGATTGTAATTTGTGAATTTTGCGCTGAAGTCTTATTGTAGGCTAGCTAACTGGCTAATGTTCAAACCATAGTTTTTTTCCTTTTTAAGCCGGATGGTCTTTGTCCTGGCTTTTGATGCACAGTTTTGGTCCATCGATGCTTTGGTTGAGGCTGCCATGCTGGTCTGTGCTGGCTGCTTCTGTTTGCTGGATGAATTCTCGCTACAAAATATTTCCTTTTGATTTAGTTTAACATGAAGAGTATGGAACACCTGTAGGCAACTAGTGCTATATTTGTATGTATTTGTCTTAACTTGAAATCAGGCACTTCAATTCTTTATATGCCCTGGGTGAAACATAGTGGACAATATTCTTGATATGCTTCATATCTATTTCTACTTTTTTACTCTATAAGCCAATTCTCTGCCGTCTTCTCAATTCCACTTTGCCTGGGTTGGTTTACTATGCTCTCTAATGTTTTTTTTCTGCTCAATATAATTGAGACATGCACTTTTTTGGTGTTATTACTTATTAGATAGAGATGATCCTTGGTTAGCACACACTGTATGCTTAAAAGCGTGTCTTCATATTGTCATCCATTTAAACTTGTTGATTTTTTATGGACCATTTACAATTGAAATTTCCCCTTTCCCTAGCTTGTTGGAGGAGTTGATCGGGTGCAGCAAACCATATTGCTTGCAAAACGCCCACATATTGTGGTGAGTGTATTTTGGTTAATGAGCTTCTTTACCTCATATCATGCTTTAGACAATGTGATCTTGGTCTGTTAGTATCATTACTATCCGTGAAACTTTCTTACATAAACCTGATAATGCCAAATGTTTGCCTTCATCTGGACTCAGCATATTTACTATGTCATTTCCCTGAAACTTAGGTTGCAACTCCTGGGCGTCTTTTGGACCATTTGACAGATACAAAAGGTTTTAGCCTTAATAAATTGAAGTACTTGGTATGTATCCTCTGTTCTTTTTTCTTGTTGGTCATTGTTAGTTTGCAATATGCATACTCTGTTGAATAGTTTGATGATTTGTCTTTGATGTTGCAGCCTAGTGCATATTTCAAAAATTTTATAGTTCCCTGTGCTGATAGCATTGCTTGTATCATATCCAATTTCCATGACCATGGTTCCTGCATTCTTGAAATTATGCTCCTCTTCTAGTGTGTCAATTCTTCTTCTGCATTCATATTCAGACCATTATCAACATCTTGGGTATATGTTTTTTACTTTTTTGATGCTCCATCTGAATCCTTTGAGTTTTAGCAGGACTGGATATTGTCAGTCTAGGTTTTGATTTTAACTTCAAATTTCATCTATTGTCTGCAGATACAACCTTTAAAGTAACTGGGTCAAATATATTAAGTTTTTTAAACTTCAAATGCTTTTGTTTTTATGTGTCTTCTATCTTCCTTTTTTGCTAGGTATTGGATGAAGCGGACAAATTACTTAATGTGGAGTTCCAAAAATCCCTTGATGACATTCTGAATGTTATCCCTAAAGATCGGAGAACTTATCTTTTTTCAGCCACAATGACCAATAAGGTTGGTGAATAGGTAGTACTTGTTTACTTATTTATTTATGAGAAGATTTATGATTTCTCTGAATTTGAGAAACAAAGGAATTGAACATCAGTGGTTTGCCATAAATATATTGTTAATTTTGTCAGATTGATGTGGTCATGTTCACAGCCTGTGTTGATAGTTTCCAGTTTATAAATGTTTGTGGTAGTGTAATGGTAGATGATCTGTTTATTCTGGCTTATGCCATATTGCTATTATTTTTTTGCTATCTTTTGCATCTCTAGGACTTCTTAAATACGTCCTTCCTACTATGAACTTTTTGAGCTACGAATAGTTGATATGATCATGGACTAATTTTCTAAATGGCACCTGATAACTATGCTCTGTATTTGTTTATGTTAGACTGAATGCAGTTATCTTTGCAATAATATCTATTTTCTCTTCAGGTAACCAAACTCCAGCGTGCTTGTCTCAGAAATCCTGTGAAGGTAGCCTTCTTTCTTAGTATTCGAAGCATTTAATAAGCAAAGCAATGAGCATTAATGAAAGGGGACCTTTTTAGCTGTATCTTCTTATATTATTTTTACTAACTGTCCCAACCTTTTTTTCTTGGGATCAGGTAGAGGTCGACTCCAAATATTCTACAGTGGACACACTTAGACAGGAATTTTATTTTGTTCCTGCGGATTACAAGGTCAGTTGTGGTTTGATCTTGTTAAACTGGCTGTATGCATGATTGATGGGTATACACATCTTTCATTATTAATGGTGTCAAGGCGAAACACTATCATTGATTGCATGCCTGCAGGGTGTCACTTTGAACTTTCTCCCATACATTTAATAGGCAATCTGAAAAGTGTTGCCTGTGATGAAATCCTTGGATATGCTCATAACCACATGATGTTGTTCACCATCACAATAGACTGCCATTTTCCTTCGATGATCTCTGAACTTTTTGGATGCAATTTCAGGATTGCTATCTTGTTCATGTTCTGAATGAGATGCCAGGGAGTATGATCATGATCTTTGTGCGGACCTGTGAGTCAACAAGGCTCCTTGCTCTCACACTAAGGAATCTTCGTTTTAAAGCTATCTCTATTAGTGGCCAAATGAGTCAGGTTACTTTCTGTAGCTTTTCTGTCAAACAGAGAAATATTATCAATTTATTTCATTCAATTAGTAGCCAATTTATGAGGTAGAAGTCAATGTCATGTTTATTTTTTCCATTGCAATACTTATCTTACATTTTTTGTTTATTTTTATTTATCAGGACAAGAGACTAGGCGCTTTAAACAGGTTCATAACGAAAGACTGCAATATTCTTATTTGCACAGATGTGGCAAGTCGTGGTCTTGACATTCAAGGAGTTGATGTGGTTATCAATTATGATATTCCAATGAATTCTAAGGTTTCTATTTTAGTGATTTAATACCCTTTCTTGATCAATTCAGAGTAATTTTATTTTCTATAGGCTGCATTTTGAAGATACCATTTTGTTTGTGATTTAACTTCCTGCGTGAAATGCAGGATTATGTTCATCGTGTTGGTAGGACTGCACGTGCAGGGAATACAGGATATGCTGTATCTTTGGTGAATCAATATGAGGCTCAGTGGTTTAAGATGATAGAGAAGCTACTTGGTAATAGCACTTTCCCTTGTTACTTCTCCCCTTTTTGCATTTTTAATTGGAGAGGCCATTGTTCTGAAACATGAATCTGTTTATCAACAGGTCATAAGATTGATCAACGTCATGTAGATGTTGCAGAAATCATGATACTTCGTGAGCGTATCTCTGACTCAAAGAGGATTGCGTTGACGGTATGTGCTGAATCTGTCCGCTCTGTCAATTTGAATCGTCTGTTCTTGCATCACTCCTGGGGAGGTCTTCTCTATGGTCTTTTCAAAGGATGCACACCTGCTCCAGCAAACCGAACATAGATAATTGCCTTGTTTTTGTGTTTGAGCCGTGTCTTAAGTGGTATGGCCACTTGACCACCGATTGATTTTGATTTGTCACGGTTACTGTCTTGATAGACAATGAAGGAGAGTGGTGCCCACAAGAAGCAGCGGAGAAGGACTGACGATGATGAGGAAGAGGAGGAGCGAACCGCTCCTGTTTCCAGAAAATCGAAGCCCTTCAAGAAATCGAGACGGTGAAAGCATCGGAGTCCAAGTGACACTGAAGCCTTGGCATCGAATGAGTTAGAGTTCGTATATACCAGCGCAGTGCTGCTCCTATGTTAGGTTACCGGTTATAAAATTATTAATGTAGGTCCATTTTGACCTATCAGTTATTTATGTGCGTTGGGAAATAGGATAACTTCGAAGAATTACGTTTTTTGTGAATTTGGAGCGTTGAACATATGTTCATTGGCTGCACATATCCCACCGTTGGCCGTATTCTTCTCCGATTTAAATCCGAGTTTATGAAGTCCCATGACCTCAGGCTGCCATCACAACTAAACCCTAACAAAACAGAGCGTGAACGATGTGTTCAAGGGCAATATGTAGAATTGTGTTCTTGGGTAGTGTGTGGTTCTTGGATATCCTTATGGGATAGGGCATTCCACTATGTAGCTGTTTGGTAGATATGAGGACAAGAGAGATAGGATAGCTCCACCTCCAACAGTCTCTCTATTTGTCTCTTTAGCTAACTCTTTAAATTTTTTTTATATCTATTATACATTTTAACAGACTCTATTTTTAACTCTAAAAAAAATTACTCTTCCTTTTAAAATCTTAAAACATTTCAAAAGATTTGATTCCAAAAATCTCAATTTCCAACCTTAGAAATTCCAAAGTTATAAAATTTTCAAATTTTAGATTTTTTTTAAAAAATCTTTTTTTCTCTTTTTTCTCATTTCTCATTTTATTCCTTTTATATTTCATCCTTTCTCCTTTCTTTCTCTTTCCTCCCCTTTCCCTTTCTCTTCTCGAGGGTGCCAGCCTGAGCGCGGCCACGTGGGGCAATGTCGGTCGAGGCGCTAGGCGGTGCCAGCTGAGGGCGCTAGCTTGGGGGCAGGGGTGCACCGACACCGAGGTAGCGGCAGCGAAGTGACGTTGGCGCGACGCGGAGAGGCGGATGAGCGGTGGAGGAGTGACGTCGGTGGCTCGAGCAGAGAGGTGGAGGAGTTGCATGAGAGAAAGACAGGAGAGATGGAGAAGAAAGGGGGCAAGGGGTTGCCAGCGTGGGCCCGCAACAAAATGGCCACCCAACTTGGCTAGCCAAGTTTGGCCAATGAGAAGATTGATTTGGCTAACGAGATGGCTTGGCCATCCGGTTGGCCAGTCTGTTGGAGGGCTTTTTTTTTGTCCCGAATAACTAAATTTTGGCCAGAGAGTGGAATAGCAACTCCATTAGAGTTGCTCTTAGGATGAGACTAGTATTTAGATGGGTAAAAATTTTAGCGCTGTGAAAAATGTTTCATCACAATGAAAATGTTTCAATATAATAAATAAAGTGAAATATAGTTAAATCTAAGTTTAAATATTTTATTCTCACGTATAAAATATTGAGTTTCAACTACTAAAAAACAAGAGTGTTGTATGTAGTAGTTTCTTGGTGTTATAAACAGTATTACCGAATGTTATATCTATTTGAAACATTTTTACTAAGTGATGAAATATTTTTCACTGAGCTATCGTTTGGTTCACTGAATGAGGAACAGAACAGTTCAGTTCCTAAATATAGGGTTATACATCTGTTTAGTTTAAGGGATGGTGTTGACACAAAGATCACACAGAGATCTTTGCAACTTCACACTTGAAGGCCTATGAGATTTGCTTCAACTCCAATTCAAATCCTTAAGCTCGAAAGTCATGGAGCATGCTAGTCAATTTGAATCTGTAATTGATAAGGAGTAGAATATTAGTTGTCCTAAAACTATCGGTCGATAGTCTATCAGCATTAGCTCTGATAGCACTTTATTTGGCAATAATGCGTTGAACATGCAATCAGACACACCATATCGGATTGCAATAGAGTCATAATGTATCGAGACAGTGTCAAAAGCTAAGGCAAACATGATAGATTGCAGGTTTTAAGGAACCAGATCTGATACGAACAAATTGAAGATAATTTATCAGCTAAAACTACAATAAAACGTCAATCTAATGTCTCTGGCTAAACAATCTCTCGTAACTCATATAAATCCACTAGATCGGAATGAACCAAGACAATACTATATTTATAATCATTACTCACTAGACTCATGTGATTGATACAATAAACCAATCTAAACATAAAGCATGCCACAATTATGATCAACGCATTGTACTGATAACTAGCAAACTCATCGATCTAATCAAAGTATCAGACTTAATTGAGAAAGCTTTAATTAGAACAACAAAGTTTACTGAAAAAGCTATCCCTAACGTGATCAAAGGTTGAAATTAATCAATACAACCCGATTCTACATAGGGAATCACCCTAATGCTACATACCTTAGGTTGGCGATGCGCCGAGAGTTTTAGGTGAACATATGATGTTATTAATCAAGATTCCCTAGCATATATATTTATACCTGTGAAATCATAAACCGACTAGTACCCAAATTATAGATATTCCGAGACAGAGAATATAAATATTACATTTATATTTTATCTATTTCTATAATTGCACGGCAAAACAAAGATACATGCCCACCACTTTATGTGCCACGTGTCTAATTAGGCTTGCCACATGTCAAGTATTTATGACACCTTGTCAATCCTCATAATGGCGGCCTACTAAGCTTAGCCTTCAATCGATGACAATTCCTCTCTCATCGAGCTCGATGGTCAAAATTCTGGTGTCAATAGACGGGGTGATACCGAGTGGAACTGAATGATCCTAGAAAAAGAATATTCACTATAGATGCTAAACTGCATGGTACTGATTTTTTTGCCGAACGATGTAGTTCTGAATGGTCAAAACTGCACGCTAGGCACCTGAGGCAACAGGACCAGGTGACCAGGTTCGGCGGGGCTGGGTGGCTAGGAGCTAGCGCGCAAGGCGGCCGGGGGTGGCGAGGCAGATTGGCTAGGGTCGGTCGGGGCCAAGCGACTAACGGTTATGGCTTGGCGGCCAGGCGAGGTTGACGGCAACCAGGGATGGGCGTGGGCGGCTGAAAGTTACCTAGAGGAGGGTGAATAGGCGATTTAAAAATTTCTTGCAGAAAACTGTTAGTTCAAGATTTCCTAGGCTCGGATGTTCCGGGAGCCAGAGGAAATCTCGGGTGCTCTGGTGTCCGGATGGTCCGAGTTGATCCAGATGGTCCGAACACACCAGAAAACCACAAACAAATTATGAAATTAAATCTAACTAACAATCTATCGGAATATAAGTATGAACAATATTATTAGCTATAACTTTTACACAGGAATATGTTAAGCAAGCTAGCTAGTAAGTAGATCAAGCAATATGAAAATATAAGCTAGCAAGCACACTATGAACACGATGAACACAAGAGTTATTTTCTAAAGTTCGAATCTAACGATCATACGTCTCCGTTTAGGAGTCCTAAAGGCCGGGTCTCTTTTAATCCTTTTCCTCACCAAGCACCAACCGAGGTCAAGCTTGGATTTTCACTAGTTACCTCATCAAAGCCGAGGTAGAGCTTATACAAACAGCTCTAGACACACCACAAATACTTTGGGTGCTCGCGAATCAACGCCTAGCCGTCTAGGAGGTACCACCTCCAAGAGTAACAAATCCGTTGAAAAATTTATAGATCCAAATACTTATGCTCAAGATTTATCAAGAAAATCAATGAACTCAACCACACAAAATCTTTCAAGAAGATGATGTAATAAGTTTGCTAGAAGATTTGTGTTGCACTCTTAAATGAAATCTCAAAAATTTACTCAAGATCTAGTTTGAAAGAGTGAAGAAGTGTGTAAGAATGTTTGCTCAAGAGTTCTTACCGGTCAAAGTGAGGTAAGGGGGTATTTATACCCATCACACAAAAAGTGACCATTTAATAGATATTTTACAACTGCTCATTCGGATACTCCGAACCAATCCGGATGTTATGAATTGAGCCAGAGGCTCCGGCCTCTGAAATAAATCCAAACAGAACGATATTTTTTGGAGCATCCGAGCTTATCCGGATGTTCCGAGCCTCAAAATAAATTCCATCCAGAACAATATTTTTGGATCATCCGGGCTTGTCCGGATGTTTCGGACCTCAAAATAAATTATATCTAGAACAACATTTTCGGATCATCCGGGCTTGTCCGAAAGTTCCGTCGTTAAAACAAATCTGGGATAGAACGCAATTTTTGGATCATCCGGATTGATCCGGATGTTCCGACCTATTAAAACTCTAGAAACAAAACCATATTTCCGGATGATCCGGACTAGTCCAGAGCATCCGAGCTTGCTGTAAAATTGTGGTTCAAATTTGAAAAGATTCAAAAAGCTTTCAAAAAATGTTTTTCTTTGAGCACAAAGTTTTGGAATAATTTTCAACATACTCTCTTAATAGTACGGCGGTCCTAGACTCAATTCCCTCTTAATAGTACGACAGTCCTAGACTCAATTTTATATGTAGATTAACAATTTACGCTATTGAGCCTATTTTAGACTAAAGGAAGGTTTTCTCTAAATTTGTTTCAATTACAATGATGTTTTTTCTAAAATCTCTGCATTTATCTTGGTAATAAAATTAGTAGCTTTTGATCACTATTGTTATTAATACACAAAAATTAATTAGGAGCCTAGATGCACTTTTAGTGTGGAGGCAGCGTCGGTGGCGTGGGTGGTGTGGCGCAGCGGGGTGGCCTGACAACGGCACGATGTGACGGCGAGCTCCTCCCTTCGCTTCTCATTCCGCTAACCAAACAAGAAATTTAATCATTCCATCCCTCCCCATTTCTCTAATCAAACACATGATCGAAGCATTTCATCCATTTAGCCAAACACCTTTATGAAACCATCCCATTCTATCCCGGCCCCTAAAAACCGAATCGTCATATTCTATCCCGTCCCCTAAAAACCAAACCATCCCGTTTTATTCCTCCTCATACACCGAACCAAACACTACCTAAGTATTGAAACACTATCTATTTTTTCCATTTTATAGGACATCCTAAATGATGCATTTTCATAATAAAATTGGCTTAGGGAGGGCATTGGACAACATAGATGCGTTATCTTTTGATGAGTTGAGGTCTTTATTTTTTTTGTCTGCAAAGATTTAAATTATTTTTCTAAACCTTTCTTATTCGGTTATACTATTATACTATTGTATTCATTATAATTATTCTACACACATATATATATAACAAACAGAACACTATATTTAGTTAATCCCACCAAATTATATCTAATCCATCCAACCATCATCCCTAAAAATAGCTTACTAGCTTATAAGTTAAACTTTTCTAATTTTAAAGAATTATATAAAAATATATCAATAACCATAATATTAAATTAATTTCATTAAATACATCATAAAACATGTCTTACTAGGGCGTTTATTAGATGTACACATGTTAATACATTTTTCTTTAAATTTGATCAAAATTACGTAAGTTTGACTTAAAAAAGTCAACCGAATTGAGGGGATTTGCAGAGTTGAACAGATGCTGGCAAGACAAAAATAAGCATCTTTACATTTCGATCATGATAATGCTAGTTCGACATAACCAGAAGCATCACCTTCGGAACCTGTATTTCAATTAGTAGCATCGCAAAGTCGTAGGAATGGGAAGGAGTACACCGATGGATACGTCCAGGTCATGAATGAAAATCAGTAAACCTCCTGAAAACCTTTTGCAGACTGCAATCTAAGAAGAGACAAATCTTCTAGACAGATCGAAAGATGCCTCTCAAAGGCATCCAAAGAACATTGCAGGCAAGCTTCCAACGAACAACTATTTCCAGGCCAACATTAATTTTCTCCATTGGCGTCATCTTCATTGTCCCTCTTCCTTTTGTTTGACGGGGCTGATCCTTCGCTTCCATTGGCCACTTTACTTTCGTCTTCTGCATCAGCATCAGGTTGATTCTCCTCAGCGTCATCCTCTTCATCTTCAGCCTGAAATGGTGCAGATGAAGTTAGCTGGTAGAAATACAGAATCACAAGCAAAATGTTGTCTGTATTAAATGATTCTATTTAAGAAACTCTACAAGGGAACAATAAGATCAAACAGCGAGCATGAAGACGGAGACCCATCAAAGCTACTCAGTTTCACAATATATGTCTGAGCAGTTGGCTACTAGCCACACATAGTTCAAGGACACACTACATAAGATAATTTGACATGATCATGAATGCCTTAATAATGAGGTACTACTCTTCTACATTTTTCTTCTTATTCAAAGCCTTTTAATCCAAGCAAGATGGGGTAGCCTAGAGTTGAAACCTAATATTGGGTTTCATCTCTATTTTAGTGGCAAGTTTTTTATTGGTTTGCCAAGACTATCACAACCTTTGAGGGAAACTCTTCTACTACATTGAATAGGGGAAATGTTGCAATTACTATGTTCTTGATTACCTCAATGGACAAACATTTAGGAGTCACACTCCTAGTAAATGGGCAAGAATTGTGAAATGGGGGGATAATGTCTTTTTAGTTTTTAGTCTTTATGGCATAAAGAAAGAGCAACAAATAAAGAGGTCCTAAACCTGATATTGCAATCACAACATATTGAATATCGAAAGCATTTAAATATATAAAGATAAACAGGGAGTTAAGGCATGGAAACTGGAAAGAGGTAAAGAAAAAACTATTCACAAGGAAAAAGCAAGGTGAGAGGATAAACATTCATGTGGAGGAATTTAGGAAGTAGTTTCACATAACTGGTGGTCTGGTTAGGCACCAAATATTAGGGTAGTTCATGTACCAAAAAACAAATCATTGATTAATGGAGTGAATCAAAATAACACGGTTTCACTAATATTTATTAGACTTATCAGTTTGCAACTTGTACCTCCTCTTCGTCTCCTTCCGCTTCGTCCTCATCATCTTCATCACCTTGACCTTCCTCTTCTTCATCACCTTCCCCTTCACCCTCTTCTCCCTCCTCCTCCTCTTCATCCTCCTCGTCGTCCTCTTCTTCATCGGTCTCCAAGCGGTCGTTACCCTCGGCGTCCATGCCATCCAAGTACTTCAAGCTGGGAATCAGCGCGAACACCTTCTCCCTGTACCCCTTCACCTTGGTGACGGGGCACTGGTACAGGTCCAGCGACTCGACCTGGTGCGGCGCGAGCGGCGCCAGCTCGTCAACCTCGGCGAAGCGGTTGTTCCCCAGGTCGAGGTGGCGGAGCGTCCCGCCGCTTGACTCTGCGACGGCGGCGAGGGAGGCGGCGCCGGAGAGGCGGTTGTCGGGGAGGGAGAGACGGCGGAGCGCTGGGAGGCGGGGGAACCCAGCGAGCGAGGAGAGGCGCGCCCC
>KE372993.1:32078-45744 GCA_000418225.1 Zizania latifolia | reverse complement strand
CTAGCCCCTCCTCTCCTTATATAGTGCCCTCTCATGGGCCTTTAATCAGTATTAAAGCCCAACAGATCTAATCTGTTCGTCTGGCCCGGAAGTTCTGGTTCAGGCCCGAAACTTTCGAAAATAACCTTCTGTACGGATTTATTTCTGCCCGGAACTTCTGGACTCGGAACTTCCGGTCCAACCGGAACTTCCGAAAATAATATTCTGTATCGAATTTATTTCGACCCAGAACTTTCGGTTCGTCCAGAATACACTTTTCAGGTAGACCCGGAACTTTCAGTCCAACCGGAACTTTTGGTTCCTCCAGAAACCGAAACTGAGGCTTGCCCGGAACTTCCGGTCGAAGCGGAACTTCCAGATGTTCTAGAACCCAGAACTTCTGGCCTCAAGCCAGAACTTTCGGTTCCCCAGAATTCTCTTGGACATATTTCCGTCGAGAGTCAGAAGCCAAAAGCAACGAGATATATACCAGCGTTCATATTGCAAAATGCAAAAGATAAACCATTTCGTCTTATCTGGCCTTCTATAAACAATCTTTTTAATTTTCTCGCACATTGCACACTGCAAAAGATGAGTCGTCACGGAAAAGAGGATTATATTTACCCAACAGTTGCAAATATGGTCCCGTGATCGATGACATGATCAAAAGTGGGCACCAATATGTCAACATACACACAGTACATAACATACCCAATAGGTATAGTAGGTAGATCGAGACACGCAGAGCCCAATTGGTGAGGCATCATAATCGTGTGTCACAACCTGTCCATTCGTAGCCAAATACCACCAATTTTCCGGTATATGCCTTTAATTTGTCTCGTTGTTCTCCTTCTAGATACGAATTATTCGATGTTTTTCGTTGTGTTGCAGCTTGCATATCTAAGGTTGGAAAAAATATATATAAAAAAGGTTGACAATGCCATGCACGAGCCGCATATATAAAGTTTTTATTCGGTAGCACTGATGCTAATTAAGTATGTAAGTAGTGATGCTTAGGTGTGTATGCACACATATAGCTGCTTCTAGTTGACAGTGGATGCTTACCATTATTATACAAGCAGTGACAAAACAGTGTGCACACACGCACCAGAGAGGTTATAATCTTAATTAATTAGATTAGTTTATGCACGGTGACGTGGGCAGATTACATGTTAACATGGACAGAATCACATCATATCGATAAGCTTCAAGCTTTATGTCGATCATGCTTACTGGTTTAGTTTTGTATATTGTGCATCTAAGCATACCGAATAGATAGCGTCGTTGGCCGAAGCCGTAAACTTAGAAAAAAAATTCTAGAGACGGTCTCCAAACCTCTCTCCATGGGACTCTCTCCAAATGCACGTCACGTGAAGCAGACGAGCATCCGATAACAGAGGGAGCAGGGTGCAGGGGCACGAGAGCGTGGGTGGTGGAGGCGGCGCGGCCAGGCGGTTGCACGGGAGGTCAGGCAGCTCAGCAGAGGGTGGCCGGCTGGCGACAACGACAGCGTGGGGCAGCGACAATGACGCGGCTGGGCAACGAGGGTGACACAGCGGGGCCAGCAGCATAGGACGACGAGGGCGGAGGGTGGTAGGGCGACGACGATGGTGGCGGTCAGCATCCATGGTGGTCGACATCTTGGATCCACCCATGCGGCCCTCGCCGCCACCTTCGTCGTCGCCCGGCCTCCCGCCCCGCCGCCTAGCCGCGCCGCCTCCGTCGTCCTCACCGCCCCCGCGCTGCCAGCCCCACCGCCTAGCTGCGCTGCCACCGTCGGCCGTGCCCCCGTGCTCCTGCGCTCTGCTCCCTCCGTTTCTCTTCGTTGGATGCTCCTCTGCTGCATGTGGCGCAATCCGAGGAGGGTCCCCATGGAGAGGGGTTTGGTGACCATCCCATAGATTTTTTTTTTCTGTAAACTTAGAGGCAAACGGAAAGATTCCTTCCGTCCTACAAATACTTTATTTTTAATAATTTTTAGAGAAACAAATTAGGTACCTTTTATTAATGTTGTCAGCTCTATTTTTAAGTAAAGCTCCGGAGCCTACTAATTGCGTGTGTTGACTGAAAAAACAAGTTTAAAATTCTTTGTGGGACAAATTTTAAATGCTAAAAACAAAATAATGTAGTTTAATGTCTTTCAAGATGTGTATGGAGGAAACACAACATGGTAAGGAGGTACAGGAGGGGAGGGGGTTAGGGTGTGAGAGATGATAAGGTTAGAGCATCTCTAAGAGAAGGTCTAAATAGATTCCTTTCTTAAATTTGTGGGATTACAACTAAAAAATCAGCTCTAACAGATACTCTAAATGGCTCCCAAAAATAAAGGATCCCCAAAATTAATCATTTCGCTCCCTACTTTTAGAGAGCATACATAGAGACTCAAATTTAAGGACTCTGTTAGAGAGAAACACATTTAAAGTGATTTGCATCTCTAACAAGAATCTCAAAAGACTATATAGTGAGTCAAATTTTAGAGCTACTCTTGGAGATGCTCTTAGTTCCACCTTATTATAGCAATTTGTTACCCTCTCCGATTTATTTTATAAGTCATTTTAGATTTGTATATATAAGAATTAAGAAATTAACTCAAATAGGTTTACTTATTTATTATGTTAAAAAAAGATAAGTTCTTTATTTATGAGAGAAGTATCATTTATTTGTGACAGTGACAAATATATAAGAAAAGATGAAAAATATATATAGGAGTCCTTAAAAAACTTATATTTAGAAAAAAGTCAAAAAATCCAAAACACTTATAAAAAGGAATCGGAGCTAGTATAATCTAGTGGTTACAAAAATTACCGAGACATATTCATATAACAAATTGCATATCTCTACAAAGTTTTTTTTATAAAAAAGTCAATATAGTTTGGTTGGAAGCACCGAAGGCCGAAGCAGTGAGCCCGCAATATGTGTTCTTTCTTGTCTGAAGGGGCAAATGGCAGCACTAAATACTGTCCTCTCGTTTCCCCAGTGTGGCATTCTGTCATGTCGTGTGTTAGCAGAGTAGTTAGCACACCTGGTGTCACATCGGCTGCCTTTCATTTTCTTTCAAGAAACTAAAACACTATGAAAATAGATATATAGCTAGAAAATAAATGGCTTTTTGTGTAGCTTCCTTGGCAGGACGGGAAATGCTTTTGCCCAAACTAATTATCAATCCATATCGCCACTACCTGCAGAATTAAAGACCGATTTGACACCGGCACAATAGACGTGCTACAGTACTGGGTACGTGTAATTGGCGTCATCTTTCAGTTTCGTCTGATTTCTATACTTCTTATATTAGATGTTTTGTAGTTGTGTAAATATATTCAAATGATTTTGTTGGCTCTTATTTATTTTACTTTTTAAAAATATAATTTGTTTATTTTTGGAAGTGATATCATTTAGTTGACAATGTTAAATATGGAATAAAATTTAAAAAATGATTAGAAGTTTAATACTACATCTGTTTCACAATGTAAGTCGTTCAACTTTTTTTAAAGTCAAACTTTTTTAATTTTGATCAAGTTTAAATAAAAATATATTAACATTGACAAATCAAATAAATACACTATTAAAACATATTTACTGGTTGATTTAATAAAACTAATTTGATATTATAATTATTAGTATATCTTTTTATAAAATTAGTTAAACTTAATGAAATTTGACTTTCAAAAAATTAAATGATTTAAATTGTGAAACGGAGAAAGTACTACTTGTATTTAAAAAGTCTAAAACAACTTTTAAGCAGCAGAGGCTCTTGTTGGCTCCCATCCAGTCCTTGTCCAGAGTCCAAGTACATTTGTCCTGTTTAGTATGGTCCCTCCTGTGATTAGTAAGCCCCATTAATTAATACTTATACTTAATTAATTGGGAAGAGGTTATTCAGATGTGGTTAAGTGTCAGGCATCAACCACGTGTAGGATATACATTCATTTCACTGTCACTCGTGTCATCGCGTACAATGCATGTCTCGTGTGTCCCCTTCACTTGAGTCAACTAAAGGAGTAAAAGGTGATTCCTCCGTTTATCTAACAAGCTAGATTAATTAGAAAAGCAAGGTGAAAAGGTGATCGAGCCACCACATCAGTGCTTTTGTTTTTGATTTGTTCCTCCGATCCAGAAATTTCACTGGTTCATTCACGTGTGGTACTCGGGATCCCGGGATTTCCATAGCTGAAGAAAAAGGCGCAGGTATCAATCAAATTATTGGACCAGTGATAGATGCCACTTAGATTCGGCCATTGTGACAATGCGTAGAATATTTGATGCTCGAATAAATTTTTTTTTGACTTTCTAGGCATAGAGTTTCTGGATGTTAATTGCTGATGTTTTTGGCGATCGAGAGGTCAATTTAGACTCATATACTTTTGTATACATGTAAACTTATTAACTAATTATTGGCAAAACAAAAAATATACACACTAATTAATTGATTCTTGGTATCAGAATCTGTCCAAAACCTTAAGAATTAAGGAACCGAAGAAAGTATTTTTTAATATAAATCATTTTAGAATTATAGCCTTCTCAAATATTTTTAAATATAAGTCAATTTAAAACTTATAGCCTTCTCAACTATTTTTTAAATATAGGTTGCTTTAGAATTTATAGATATTTTTATCTTTTAATATTGCCATTGTCAAATAAATAATATCACTTTTAAAAATAAATATTTTATCTTTTTTCAAAGCAGAATAAATAATACAGAATAAACTTATTCAAATTGATTTTTAGTTCTTATATACAAATTTAAAACAACGAATCAAATAGAGTACATAGAAAAGGAGATGAGATATCGGCTCGAATTTTAAAGCACTTATTGTATACAAATTAAATTCACCGCAATGGTTTTGTGACGGGATCCTCTGCTGTGTGCATTAGTTAGGTCCATTCTTGACCGTTCGATTTGTGGCTCTCGCTACCGTATTTCTGCTACAGATTCCTCCCTAGAAATCTAGAATACCTTTTAATTGGGCACCGTAGCTACGGTGAAATGGTATTTTTGTTCACGGTATTATAATTCATTGTGCAATTAAGACTCATCTACAGTAATCATCTGCATTACTGCAGAGAATCCAGATCTTTTTTTTTTTCATATTTTAGTGTCGTCTTGGAGGTTAAAACCGTGTGTGATGATCCATTTTATTAGTCTTGTTTTGTTTCAGTGTTATGGCTACTAATTAAACCATTTACTTGTGTGAGGAAAAACCTTTTTATTTTCATCTAAGTATGGATGCATGAAAAGGCTAGTGGTTATATATACCACTCAACCAGCATAAAAGATATTCATGGCATTAATTTGTTATAATAAGGTGTCACATCTAAAACCTAATGCAATTGGAAGGGACAATTTCTATATTCCATCGCTCAAAGGTGACTATGGTGATTGGAAAGAGATGGAACATGGTTTGAAAAAGTTGATGGGGGAATTTTCATTGACAAAAGAAAGAAAAGAAGAAATATCTTTGATTTGTTCCTAGGTCCTACACATAGCACAGCTCATGCTTGCTAGCTAGATACCACTTGACAACTCCTCTGTACCCAAGAATTTTATAATATTTTTATACGGTTTAGTTTAAACCCTCTATTTTCTTCTTTAAATTCCCCTATTATAAAGGACACTTAATCCTTTAGTACTAGCTTGTAGAGTACATCACTACACATGGAACTTAATTATTCTCCTTGGAAGCCAAAACAGAAACAACACCCAACAAGGATGGCACATATTTGTTCTCATGTCCATATGCTATGATTAGCCTTTTGGATCTACCAATTAAGCATCATGCATGGGGTCTACTAAACCCAAAAGATTATCCCATAATTTTATACCACAAAGCAATGTGCCAAATGCAGGTGCTGCTTTTTTGTGAGCAAGATCATGTCCACCTTTTCATGGCTGAGATGGTGGCCCTGCTAGTAACCAGATTGCTCCCCACGCTAGCTAATCTGATCTTCTGCTTTCTTAATGCCTTGTGACTATGAAGGAACCTGAAAAAGGTAAAAAAAAAAAACCTTGTGCTTAAAGATATGAATTAGTCATTTTTATGTGAAGACCGTACGGTTACACGACAACATCTATGTAGGTAGGATCATAAGATACATGCAAATCTTTTTTTTCATTGGTGCCAATGGAATCGCTTCTAGTTTCAGCCTCTATATGATGGGATGGGGAATTGGGATAATGAATAGAGAGGTGAAGGGGATAAAAGTGGTAGAAATAAAAGGATCGAATGTGAAATTATATCTAGCTCCTAAAATGTGTAGGTAGATAGACATGCATGTTGGTGATAGAGTTGCATTCACTATAAAATTTGCAAACTCCTATCTCTATTATTTCTGCCCACCAGTCCCAACATCGAACCATGCATACCAACCCCTCCCAAGTTTGCTTGTCTACTAAAAAACCTCATCACAATAGTCTAATGGAGGGTGCAATAAAGTTAAACAAGACTAGGAAGCATTTAGAAAAGGAGGAGAAAGAGAGGTTATAAGCTAAAGAAGCAGTTATGAGATCGTCTGATTCTCGCACCTTAGCGGAAAGTACCAAAAACAGCACAAACATTATTTATGCTCCTGTGCTCCTCCCAACCATGGGCAAATTGGCATCAAACTACACATATTCTTTTGACACAACTTGTGAGTTGGATGAGCCCTTTCGACACAAATGATGACTACTCCATCCCATCCCACCCCTCCCTATCTTGGTGAGAATCTAACTCATCCTATCTTCACCTCCTGCCCACCATCTTTATTTAATTCCTCCCATCATTTTCTCTCCTTTAATTTCTTCCTTATTAAATCAGATAGTACTGGACTCCTCAAAAAACTGGAAAAAATGAACATACAATGCATGTGCAAGTTGGAGCCAGTGATCGTCCCTGCTTGTACCCTAGGCAAATGATGCGTTCGAAGCTAAGGTTGCACCACCACATTATATTATTGTTGTTGTCGTTGTTTGTTATTGTGAACTGAGCTAACCTCCATTGCCTGCAACAGAATGGCATCGATCCGGTCGAATCATGCACTGTGACATTGTGTGGAGGTCATACGTGCGTCTGTACTGTTGTCTCACGCACGACAGATCGATCGTACGTGACTGTCCCTAGGCCCTAGCTGCTGGCCGGCTGGCCACCGCCGCATGTGTCTACGTCATCGGTTTGGTCCACGCATGTACGGCACCATCTCGCTACGACGCTATTGTTTCCTAGTCGAGTGACTGTGTTGCTAAACTGCTCTAGCTAGCTAGCTATCTTCACTAATCTGCAAGATGCCTAGCTAATTAACCGACGAGATGAAATAGATCAGGAGGTATACATGCATGTACAGGTAAGTTTCCGGTGGAGTGGTGCAGGGATGGTGGCATGGTGCATGCATGATTCTTTGATTCATCATCTAAACTCCAAAGAGAGAGTCCAAGTTGATGCCCAAACCCAATTAGGGCCCACGGGGAGGAGATGGTGGTGGCGACAGGTGGATGCGAGGCGAGCGGCAATGATGGATGAAGAGGAGGCAAGCGGCAATGACGATAGACGGATGCAAGGTGAGTGATGTCGACGAGAGGCAGAGGCAATGTGGGGTAGACGGTGCTAACAACAGGTGGAGGCAGCAGGCAAGGTGGCATGGTAGATACATGATTATTTGATTCATCGACTAAACTCGAAAGAGAGAGTCCAAGTTGATGCCCAAACCCAATTAGGGCCCACAAGGAGGTGGCGGTGGTGGCAACAGGTGGGTGTGAGGCGAGCGGCAATAATGGATGAAGAGGAGGCAAGCGGCAATGACAATAGGCGGATGCAAGGTGAGTGATGTCGACGAGAGGCAGAGGCAAGGCGGGGTAGGTGGTGCTGACAACAGGTGGAGCCAGCAGGCAAGGTGGGGTAGGCGGTGCTGACAACAGATGGAGGCAGCAGGCAGCGAAGGCGGCGATAGATGACAACAACGGAGGACACAATGTGGTGGACTATTTCAAGACCCTACGAGTTTCCTGTGGATAGAGAAATAAATTCGTTTCCACTCTTGCCCTACTGAAATAGATCTCTGCCACTATCAAGGAAACTATGACCTCTAGCTGCACTCTAGAGGTGGCAAACTTTGGAGATGGGTGCCTAGACCTAGCGTACACATCGATCAAGAGAGTTCTCGGATGGCTGGCCTTGATGGAGAAAATCACTCTGTACTTTAGTACTCCTCTGTTATATACTATAAGTGGTTTGACTTTTTTATAAGGTAAATCTATATAAATTTAACCATTTTTAATTAAAAATATAATAACAACTACATATCAAATTGTTTTCATTAAATCCACAATAAAATATATCTTAATAGTATATTTAAATTTAGTCAAATTTATATAAGTTTGATTTAAAAAGTCTAACAACTTGTAATATAAAATAGAGTTGTCGTATGAAATGGAGGGACTACTCTTTTTTTTTCTGTACTTTGCGTGAAAAATAATAAACCGATTCTAGTAGAATTTATGCGTATGAAACGGACTACTCTTTTTTTGTACTTTGTGTGAAAAATAATAAACAGATTCAAGTAGAATTTATGCGTTCCAAATTGGACTCGTTGAAGTTTCACGAATCAACCATTTGATTCCAACAAGATGGCGCGCGCGCGCCCACACACACACATATATATATACCTCCTAGATATATGCACAACCTGGCAACTAGTCTGCATTTTCCAGCCATATGAAATTCAACATGCACAGATCTTTCCTCCAACCGTTTCTCACTTTCTTAGAAAGGGGGGGATCAGTTTAGGTATGGATTGTTGAGCTCACAATCACACAGTAGTAGCATATATAATTATATACAGGGGTGGAAAAAAGAAGAAGATGACAAGTCCTGCAACCTCATGAGCTTGTTGCTTCTATGATCAGCCTACCACTATAGAGGAATTGCTTCCCATTTAGCTCGCTTACTCGTTAGTTGGCCACCAACGGCGACTACTACAGTAATTGCTATAGTTTCTACTGATCCAATTTAATAAAAATAAACTGATAACCATTTATCAGAAACCAACGGTAATACCAAAAACAACGGTAACCACGGTTTTGTTAAGCCTACCTACATAACTACCAACAGCACCACCGGACGGGCACTGCCACGCATGCCCAGGTGAGGTGTCCTTGTTGAAATTGAGGACCAACATGTCAGTGAAACTCGATACATCCTACCCTATATAAAAGCGGTGAAATAACAGAGATAGTTTTGTAAGCGTTCTTTAGAATTATTGACTTGGGATCTTGTAGCATCAATGTTAGTGTACGTCAAATGGCCCAAATTGGAGGTCCCTAAATCTGATAAGATGATCATGGAGGCTGCACCCAAGGATCTCGATCCCGGAGACACAGGGAAGATGTCGATCTCATGGCATCCTCCATTCCACTCCACGGTGCTGCCACTGTCGCATCCACCGGCTAGCTCGTTATCTTTGGAACACACGAATTTTATAAAATGTTATGCGCATGCGTTTTCGAATGCTCTCTGCAGCCCAGGCGTCGCTTTTTTATAGATTTATGGAGCAACACCACCGGCCGGCTCCCCGTGCCATCGTCGTCGCCGCCGGCTGGCCGCTGCTCGTGCACCACAGCCGTGCGCCATGATTGCTGCGGCAGGATAGATGGAGGAAAATGACCTGGGAATGGATGGCACAAGGATAGCTACCAAACATTAGCATCCGTTTCTTTAATTAACAAGAGAAAAGGAGAGAAAGGCAGTGGTGAAAAATTCGTAGGATGACGATTCGTTTTATGAGGTGAAGGAGAGAAAAAAAAACATGTGAGGTCGATTGATGCTGAAGGGAGCAAAAAGATGCAGAGAACGGATGGCAACGACAAAGGCGAATACCTCCGACGGAATTTTGTTGGCCGAAAGATGCAGCAGCAGCAGACAAGAGCATGACCTGCAGGCTGCAGCCAGCCCCCACCCGATCGATCATTCAGATCAGAATTCAGAAGCGATGACGACGACGCAGCTGGCTTGCCTGCACAAGTCATTGCCCATAGGGTTTCAGTAATTAAAAGCTACTGCAAGGCGTAGGTAGTAGATTAGATAGGTTGGCAAATGGCAATTAGAGCAGCGCATTAGGGTGGCCATCATCATCAGCATAATCATCTTGTTGCGCAAACAAGCCGTGACGATACCGACAGGACCTCATCATTACTGCACTGTAAATTGATTCGTGCATTCAGCCGGTGGACATTTTACAAAACACTAGGGTTGGATAAATTTGCACAAGAGGATTCTGTACTAAGGTTGAATCAGGTGCAAGAATTTCACAGAGCCGGATAAAATGCAAAAGAGGATTTTATTCCAGCCAAGAACTTATCTCAAGTAATTACCTAAATTGATGGACCGGGTTTGTGCGTTTGGTGGTGAGATAAATAATCTCCCTTTGATATGGGATGATTCATCTCCTTATCAAGATGTTCCCTCCCTCTGATTGACATGGAATAAAATTGTTTCTTGAGTTTTCAGCTGGGACAATCTCTCTCCTTTATTCTTGCGTCGTAGAATAATCTCCCTTTGATATGTCTTTACCTGGCAACATGCATGACAGAGATAAAGAAAGATTAGGAAAACTCGGAAACACTACAAGAACAAGGAACTGGGTGCAGAGGGACAAGCATCCTCATTACATGCCAAGATTGCGAAATCTGAACCAACCAAACCACTCACGGCTACGGCAAGACGGACCCCCTGCACCGGATATATCAATGCACACATTACTTCAGATGAGACAATTATAAAAATGACTTGCAGCTAGAGGCTATGCAGGAGTAGGATGAAGTGAGACTCAAACATGATGCTGATACATAGTCCAAATATTTGTCTAGAACCATGGATGGTGATGGCCAAGCAGGCTGTGATGTTCAAATCAGTATTCTTTGCTGGCTAAGTGCCAGTTTGCTCATTCAAGCAAGGAAAAAGAGAAACTGTTACAAAACACATATGAGGTGCTTTCTTCTCCTAATGGATAGACATCACTACATCAGGCAGATGATGACACAAACAGCGGGTGGTCTGGACCAGCCACCCTAATTGTGACGTTCAACCATCAAAGAGACGTTGAACACGATGCAATTCACGGGGAGGCCCTTCTCATTACCAACTTTCCATGGAGTTTGAAAACCCCCAAGAGTTGAAAAGTAAAACACATCCACTATAAAAGCAGAATCAATGAAAGAAGTCATTCATCAGAGATGGAGAGGTTAATGATGCATTGATCAATAAGCTACAATATAAAGAAAACATACCTAATTAGAATAATAAAATTAGATTTAGGTCTAGATCTAGTGGTAACTATGAGAATCAAAATGAAAGGCAAGTAAAGATAATGGCAGCTTCCTAAAGTCAGGGCAGGGTCCAGAGAAAGGGACAGCAAAACCAAGCGGTTCTGAAGCAGTGATAACTCTTGTGATTTTGTGGAAGTTGCCAACTTAAAAAGGCAGGGCCCTGGCACACACAAAAGTTGTTTATGGAACGGGTAATGCTATTACTCAAGGACAGGGACAGGGAGGCAAAGACTGGTGTACAAGAAAGACACATCAATTGGAAATCCAGACTGGTCACTAGAGGCTGAAGGTGACTGGAGGGGGCAAAGAAAAGCATGTGTTCTTGGTGGCCAATAATAGAGCCAAAAAAATTTAAGAGAGGCCAAAGCAAGGTTCACACAATAAGTTGTGGAAGTAACATCACACGGAAAGGCTACTGCAGAGGGAGGCATAAATGCTTACCATAAAAAATGAACAGGATCAGAAAAGACCCTCTAGTCTCCATCCACTGTATTTGTATGACTTGAGGATAGGCCTGCCCAAACTAACAGCCACTAACACCCATTCAAATCTGGCTTTTAGTGCATCTGACCAGGCTCATGACCACTTTCATTTATAGGTACTCTCTTAGTGTCTGCAGAATCTGGTCCCAATCACTGCTCCCATGTATGCTCCTCACATTCATAGGCTATAATTGAGCAGCAGCCAGTTGGCCTCATTTCACTTCAATGTGTCCAGGCCACCCATAATTTTGTGTCGATCTTTACTTAGCATATGTTCATCTGATTATCCCAACGGATCCCACATACAGCTTGATTTAGTGTTGCAAGCAACTATGGAAAACATCCTTAATGCAACTCCCACCAAGACATTCTATGTGGACAGCCACTTTCATGCGCAAATATCAGAAACATACTCAACATAGTGTGGAAGCGTGAAAGGGATCCAAATCTGTGCCTGTTATTAGCCTGTTGCAGGAATCAACATAGCCATTAATAAAGCTTCCTATGTTTAGAATATGGTCCCAAATCAACATCAATGAGTGTCCACCAACTTCATTGGTTATTATTCAGTAGCAAGCAACTAGTTAATCTACAAGATTTCAGAGTTCAGACGATGTCATTATTCACCTCTTCTCCCAATCTGTCAAAGTACTCCATTATAATTTTTTGTACTTGACACTGGAATAATGTCTCAATTCTGACACAAAGATGTCCTTACTAATTACACAAATAACATTGGCACTACAGACTAGCCATACAATAATCTGACAACATCAACTTGTATTATACTTGCTGTGTAACACGACTAATCTAAAATGACAAATAGCAAACTTCCAAATTGCAACTTATTCCACAGGTGCCCTCAGCTCAATGATATTTCACTTGCAAAGATTTGGTCATTGTATTTACACTGAGAAATTTTAAAAATGATCCTGTTGCCAAGAAGCGTACCTGCTCCTGCTGGATAAAGATCATACAGTAATTGATAGGCCATTTTTTCAAATAGTTGACAGTGACAAATGTTCCCTCCACTCAACTTCTGCTCACATAGATTATAAAGACATCGATTAAAATCCCATGAGCACAAGACCACAAATCTTTCTTGTTAACAGAAATCAGGTGATCTGCAGCACAAAAGTTGTCATTGTTAACAATGCACAAGCCACATGGCATAATTATGAGTTAGCACAGAACAAACCCTGCCCAGGTCTTTTGTAGTGAGAAATACATGAACCAGCTGAAGCACATCCTACAACCATATACATTATACATCAGGCCACTGCAAGTCCTAACAATCAATTTTATATGGTTCTAGCATACTTGTTTGTGCCTCGCTCCATGCATAACACCTAGTACAAAAATAGAACATAGACTGTATGGACACTACAAACACGCCTACCACTAGATGCAATGATAATTCAGGATCACATAGCATGAAATGGGTCACAATACTGGACCAGATGGAATGTTGGTCTATACTCTATACCACTATACAAGTAATGCACCACATCAATGATAGGGAAGTAGGGGTGGAATTGAGCCAAGTCACACGTTGAGCGATCCGAGCCTAACTCGTCTCGGCAGGCCAGGTGAGCTAAAAACTTGGTTCAGCTCAGCTCAGCTCGTGCAGGCCACCACATACACGGGTGGGTGGGGCATGCGGTAGGCGGGCAGACAGATGGGGCATGCGGCGACCGGCCACGCCGCAGTCCGCACGCAGTGGCGCAGCGCTAGCCGCTACCCGCTAGATCTATCAGCTGACACTGATAGGCCAAGCGCTGGAGCCCCAAGCGGGCGTGGCAGCTGGCGGACGGCTGGAGCACCGGGCATGGCACACGGGGCAGCAGCGACAGCTGGAACATAAAGTAGTCTCTGAATGGAAGATATGCATGCAAAAACCTACTGGGCCTTT
>KE372993.1:0-21948 GCA_000418225.1 Zizania latifolia | reverse complement strand
ATCAATATGTTTGGTTCTTGAGTGTTGGACGGGGTTGTTGGCTATTTTGATTGCACTCTCATTGTCATACAATAATAGGATTTTGGTTATGTTGTGCCTAAAGTCTTTTAAGATTTGTTTCATCCAAAGGAGTTGAGCACAACAACTATTGGCTGCTACATATTCGGCTTTGGCGGTGGATAAAGCAACTGAGTTTTATTTCTTGGAAGACCATGAAACAAGAGATCTTATAAGAAATTGGTAAGTTCCGGTAGTGCTTTTCCTATCCACTTTGCAACCGGCATAATCGAAGTCCGAATAGCCAATTAAATCAAAGATTGAGTCTTTCGGATACCAAAGTTCTAGGTTTAGAGTGTGAACCAAATATCTCAAGATTCTCTTAACGACGACCAAATAAATATCTTTTGGTGCAGCTTGAAATCTTGCGCACATGCAAACACTAAGCATTATATTTGGCCTTGATGCACATAAATACAATATCATGGAGCGGTATACCTTTTAGTCGATATCGGTTCCTTTTTGATTTAGGTCAAGATGACCATTGGTTTGCATGGGATTTTTGATGGGCTTGGCACTTTCTATATCAAACTTCTTAAACATATCATTTATGTACTTCGTTTGACAAATGAAGGTGTCTTCCTTGAGTTGCTTGATTTGGAATCCTAAAAAGAACTTCAACTCACCCATCATCGACATCTCAAACCTTTTAGTCATTATCCTACTAAATTCTTCACAAAAATCTTTATTAGTAGAACCAAATACAATGTCATCGACATATATTTGGCAAACAAATAAATCATTATTAAAGCGCTTAATGAAGAGAGTAAGATCGGCTTTGCCTATTTCAAAGCATTTCTTTAAAAGAAAATCTCTAAGACATTCATACCATGCTCTAGATACTTGCTTAAGTCTATAGAGCGCCTTTAGGAGTTAGAACACATGATTGGAGAACTTGGGATCTTCAAAGCCGGATGGTTGCTCCACATACACTAATTCAAAAATTGACTCTTTTAAGAATGTGCTTTTCACGTCCATTTGATATAGCTTGAAATTATGGTGAGTTGCATAGGCTAATAAAATTCGAATTGATTCTAGCCTAACAACAAGAGCATAAGTCTTACCAAAGTCTAAACCTTCGATTTGCGTGAAACCTTGAGCAACCAACCTCGCTTTGTTCCTTGTGACCATGCCGTGCTCATCTTGCTTGTTGCGGAAAACCCATTTGGTGCCGATCACGTTTTGCTTCGGTCTTTCCACCAACTTCCACATTTCATTTCTCTTGAAATTATTGAGCTCTTCTTACATGGCCATCACTCAATCTGTGTCCTCAAGAGCTTCTTCTATCCTTAGAGGTTTTAAAGAAGATATAAAAGAGTAACATTCACAAAAATTTGTAATACGCTAACGAGTTGTTACCCCTCTTTGTATATCTCCAAGGATGTTGTCCACCGGATGATCTCGGGTGTTGTGCGGGTTGTTGAACAACCTCTTTATGGATTTTTTTGATTTTTATCCAATACCCCTTGCTCTTGAGTCTCTTGGTTTTGATTTTCTTTAACTTGAGGTTCTTGTTGATCCGTAGGCGCTTGTTCTCTTGGCCTTATGTCTCCAATTTGCATATTTTTGATTGCTTCACATGGAGGTTCTTCTTCACCTACAACACTTAGATCAACTTGCTCTACTTGAGAGTCATTAGTTTCATCAAATGTCATATCCCTAGTGACTTCAACAATACCCGAGGTTTTGTTGAATACACGATAGGCTTCGGTCCAAAAGATATCCGAAGTCTTGTATTCATCAAGCATTATTCTTGCCGCCTCCACCAAGGTTCGATTCTTCCGTTCTATCACTCCATTTTGAGGTGGATCATATGGAGCGGAGAACTCGTGCTTGATGCCTTCTCCATCAAGAATGTCTTCAATTTGAGTATTTTTGAATTCACTTCTATTGTCACTTCTTACTTTCTTGATCTTGACTTCATATTTATTTTGTGCTCTTCTTGCAAAACTTTTGAATATTCCTTGTGTTTCACTTTTGTCATGCAAAAAGAATACTCAAGTGAAACGAGAATAATCATCGATAATTACAAAACCGTATTTGTTACCACCGATTCTTAAGTAGGCCACAGGTCCAAATAAATCCATGTGTAGGAGCTCGAGTGGCCTTCTCGTTGTTATGATGTTCTTTGCGGTGTGCGGCGCTCCAACTTGCTTTTCAGCTTGACATGCGCTGCACAACCTATCTTTCTCAAATAAGATATTTGTTAGTCCTAGGATGTGATCCCATTTGAGAAGTTTTGACAAGTTTCTCATACCAACATGAGCTAGTCGGCGATACCATAACCAACCCATGCTAGACTTGGCCATAAGACAAGTTTCAGGTTTAACCTTATCTAGTTTAAAATCGACTAGATAGAGTTTTCCCTTTAACCTACCTGTAAAAGCTATGAAATTATCACTTCTCAAAACGGTTATACCCTCATTAGAAAATACACAATTATACCCCACCTACACTATTGTGAAATTGAAAGTAAATTGTAACTTAAAGACTTAACTAAGAGAGCATTTGAAATTGAGAAATTATTTGTGATAGCAGTTTTACCTATACCCATTACCTCTCATTTTTCATTGTCACCAGACAAAATGGACTCGTGTTGATTTTGGTTTGGTTCAAAGGATATGAACATTCTTTTCTCTCCGGTCATATGGTAGGTGCATCCACTATCCATCATCCAACTTGATCCACCGGAAGAATATTCCTACAAGAGAATTAGTTTTTTATTTTAGATACCCAAACTTTTTTGGGTCCTTCAACATTAGTCACAAGTACTTTAGGAATCCATACACATCTTAATGGTTTTTTATTTTTATTGCCTACAAATTAAGCAACTATTTTACCACAGTGGTTCCTCCTAATCAAGTATGAGGCATAAAAAGTAGTTTGTGAGGCATAAGACTTATTCTTCATCTTTTTTAGAGCTTGGCCTTCTCTCACAAACTCAATTACCTCTTTACCCTTGTTCTTTCCACTAGGAGTGAGCTTGGTCTCATTTGGGTCATAGCCAAGTCCACGCTTCTCGATATTGCTTTAGGCATTGAGAGTCTTGTATAGGGCGATATTTGATTTATAGGCTTTTATGTACCCATAACTTACCAAGATGCCAAGCCTCTCATTTTCTTTTCTAAGGACCTCTATTTCCTTCAAGTTAGTTTCATAAGCAATGATATCAATATTGTAGCATTTTGAACAACCATTACTTGTGGAAGCAATAGATGGGGTAGAATTGGGTTGGGACATTAGAGACCCAATCATCTCTTCAAGACTCTTATTGAATTTATCTAGAATCATAAGCTCATTATTGAGAGTTTTGAGGGCTTCCTCTAAGTCTTGATTAGCTTCCTTGACTAAACTATTAAGAATAGTCAATTTGTCTACCCTCTTTTTTCCTTAACAAGCCACTCCAGATCAACATTTTTTTCTTTTTTAAGAACAAGCAAAGATTCTTATTTTTCAAGAGTTGCTTCTTGCGACTCTATTGTTTCCATAAGTTGTTTAAATTTGATTCTAGCTTATTTACTCATAGTTTTAAGCATTACTTCATTAGCTCTAGATTCATCATCACTAGCATCATCTTTATCTAGAGCTTTAGATAGTATCTTCTTGTTTTTAGCCATGAAGCACTTGGGGGACATGATATCGTCGTCGTCGCTTAACTCTCCAAAAAGTGAAGGTCTTGGAGGTGTTTGGTTGGCGATGGCGACGGTGGCAACTCCTTTCTTATAAGAATCGGACTCCGATTCCGACTCGAACTCGAAATTAGAATTTTATTCTTCACCAATATGAGCATGGCCACTCATCTTCCCCTTCTTGTACTTGTGCCTTTCTTTGCTATCTTTATCTTTCTTCTTCTTAGGGCAATCGGCTATGAAGTGACCAAGATCGTCATACTCATAGCAACCCTTCTTAGATTGCTTCTTCTTGGACTTGTCATGTCTTTCTTGTATTTGTCGAATCCGCCCTTTCTCATGAATTTCTTGAACTTCTTAACGAATAGGACAAGTTCTTCATCATCGCTCTCGTCGCTTGATTCTTCCTTCTTCTTGGCCTTTAGTGCCACATCCTTACCCTTGTTACTATAGAGTTTGGCAAGCTCTTTGACTTCTTTAGCTTCTTCCTCCATAAGCTATATGCTATTATTCTTCCTAGCACATCACTTGGAGTGATCTTCTTGAAGTTCTTGCGCTCCCTAATCAAGGTAACCAAGGTGGGGTTCCTTGACACTATTGCACGGTGCAATCGTTTGACCATCACATGATCGGTCATCTCTTCACTTCCAAGTCACTTTATCTTGTTGACTAAGACCATAAGGCGATCATACATTTCTTGGGAGTCTCGTCGTCTTCCATGATAAATCTTTTAAGCTTTTCTCTGGAAAGCTCTATCTTGGACTCCCTCACGGTTGATGTACCTTCATGAGCAACTTGCAAAGTTTTCCATATTTCTTTGGCTTCTTCAATACCATCAACTTTGTTGAACTCTTCGGGACTCAATGCGGCAAGTATAACACTAGTTGCTTGAGCGTTGCGAAAAATGGCTTGCTCTTCTTCGGTAGTCAAGTTTTTGGCTTTCGAAAGGGTCTCATCCGTATCTAGACCTGTGCATACAATTTTCCATATACTTGGATGCATGGAAATATGATGCAATTTTATTTTATGTCTCCATTCCGCATAGTATGTACCATCAAAGTAAGGTGTACGACCGGTTGGCACAGAGATATAATTATTACCGGTATTGAGCTTAGAGTAATCAAAAGGATATCTTGCTCTTAAAGTATTTTCACTATTCTTGTCGGAAGCGATCGAGGGTGTCCTCGATCCAGATCCACCCGCATTTCTCTATGGAGATTCGCCCGACATCATTTCTCTTCAAGCGTTTAGGCCTTTGAGAAGAGTTGGGCTCTGATACCAATTGAAAGTTGCCTAAAGGGAGATGTATAGGCAATCTAAAAAAATTCTTGCGAAAAAAGATTAGTTCAAAAAATTCTAGGACCAGAAGTTTTGGGTCATCGGAGGTTTGCGGAACTTCTGGTGTTCCAGAAGTTCCGACTATAACACGAAGTTTCGAGACACCGGAGATTGCCGGAAGTTCTGGGGTCCAAAAGTTCCGGGTAGAGCAAAAATTGAAAAGATATAAAATTTAATCTAGCTAACAAAGTAAATGAATACAGGTGTGAGCAATGTTGTTAGCTATAACTTTTACACAAGAATATGTTCTATAACTTAACTAGCAAGTAGATCGAGCAATAAGAAGATATGAGTTAGCAAGAACACGAAGAACACAATGGATATTTCTCGGAGTTCGGATCCACCTATCCTACGTCTCCGTTGAGGGGCCCTAAAAAGCTAGGTCTCTTTCAACCCTTTTCCTCACCAAGCCTTAAACAAAGTTAAGCTTGGATTTTCACTAGTTACCTTATTGAAGCTAAGGTAGAGCTTTACAAACTTCTCCGGACACACCACAATCTCCTTAGGTGCTCACGGATTTAACGCCTAGCCGTCTAGGAGATAGCACCTCAAAGAGTAACAAATCCGTTGAAAGGCTTGTAGGCTCAAATCTTTGTGCTCAAGATTTATCAAAAAAACCAACGAACTCAACCACCCAAAATCTTCTCAAAAGACGGAGCAAAGAGTTTGCTAGAAGATTTGTTTTGCATTCTCAAACTAAATCTCAAATATTTGCTCTATATCTAGCTTTGAAAGAGAAAGAGAGAGTTTAGGATTTTTAGCTCTAGGGTTCTTGGAGTTATTCAGGTGAGAGAGAGAGCTGTTCGAAATGGGGTGGGGGGTATTTATACCCTGCATACAAAAATGACCGTTTTGAGACATTTTGTTACTGTTCATCCGAAAGTTCTGGGCTTAACCGGAAGTTCCGAGCCAAATATAAAACCGATGCAGAAGGTTCATCTCGGAAGTTTCGAGTTTAACCGGAAGTTTCGGGCCAAAAATAAAACCGATGCAGAAGGTTCGTCTTGGAAATTTTGGGCTTAACCAGAAGTTCCGGGCTTAACCGGAAGTTCCGGGCCAACAATAAAACCAACACAGAAGGTTCATTTCGGAAGTTCCGGGCTTAACCGGAAGTTTCGGGCCAACTGGAAAATTCTAAAATGAATTTAAATCAATTTAAAAAGCTTTCAAAAAGATTTTTCTTTAAGCACAAAGCTTCGGAACAACTTTCAACGTATCTCTCTTTATAGTACGGCGGTCCTAGACTCAAATTTAAAAGTAATTCAACATTTTACACCTTTGAGCCTATTTTGAACTAACTGGATATTTTGTCCAAATTTGTTTCAATTGTAACGCCGTTTTTCGTGACTTCTCTGCATACAACTCATCAATGCGATTAGTAGCTTTTGATCATCATTATCATTAATACACTAAAATTAATTAGGAGCCTAGATGCACCAAGATGCACTTTCAGCTCTTTCATAATTTCTTCTATTTTCATGCTATAGCTTTTCAAACTATCTATGGATTGACTATTGCCTATTGAAATCAACGAAATTCAAAAACAACTTGTTGTATTCATCAATGAACAAATCATTCATCCAACAAGCGAGCACAATAATGAAGAATCTAGATCACCCTCAAGTAGTAAGGAAGTGTAGAATTCAGAGCCTTCGTATAGCAAGAAACAGTATATTGCTTATCCTTGTAATGAAATTTTTTCAAAATTGAAACCTATAGATACATATATGTGTGCTCATGTAAATATGTTGTGATTAAAATTGTGTAAATATGCTCCTATTTAATTTAATATATGTTTTATTAATTTAATTTTAGATTTTATCTACATAAGTTTCGATGATGTAAAATATACGTATGAATTTAACATATGTGTGCATTTATACATATGATGTAATACTATGTGTTTTGTATATAACATATAAGTCGGATGGCTCATAGTCATAGAACATATATGCGAGAGGGCTTATCAGTATTGGTTTATCTCAGGAACTAGCATTGTAGTAGAACTATCACTGTCAATCCATAATAAAAACTGGCACGGATAGTTTTACCCTATTAATTTTAACTAATTAGTGATGGTTCAAAACTCACCACGGATAGCAATTTTGAACCACCATTGATGATGTGTTCTACAATAGTGTGTAGTCAATAACATGTAATATAGGTTTTTATGAAGGTGTTGCCGACGACGAGTAAGATGAAGTGTATTGTACTCAGAAAGGTTATTGGTTAGGATTGAAGTAGGTGTGTGGTCAGGGACGACAATGGCGACACTGGCCCTTGGCCGAGTCTCGTGGTCAGATAAGACACATGGTGTGGTCGTGGGCATGGCATGGAGGCGGTGGCAGAGCTTGAGAAGAAAAATCAATGAAGGACAAGAGACACTAGAGCACGAAGGTGGCATGGAGACGACATTGAAAAGTTGTGAGTTGGTGACGAGGTCGCGCATGTCTCGAGTAGTCTAATGATATATAGTGGTTTGAGAACTCGAAGATAGTTTTTTTAATTGGAGAAGTATGGAGATGAAATGAAAGCTCATTTGCAGAGAGGGGGTTTCCACATTCTCCTTACTGTTATGTTAGATAGATTGGCTATAAAATTTAGTTTTCATAAATAATTTGTGGTCGCTCCTTTAACTTTTTTACTATAGGTGGTTTCCCCTTGTACGTGCAGTAAACGAAAAGGCTGCAGAAACTTTTTCATAGTGCAGGCCGGCTGTTCGTACGTACGGCACTCGTACTTACTCCTGCAAGCAGCTAGCTTCTTCCAATCCAAGATATATGGCGATTTAGTTATCACTTTTGTCAACTTTGTGCTTAGCTCAGCAACTGTGCTAGCTGTCCCAATTAACAGCACAATGTTTACTCATACAGTAGTACCCTAATTAACAAATAAAACGTGATAAAATTAATTAAAGTCAACTCGATAACTGATCATCAGCATCTCTATGTGCAGAAGCAGCAGCAGCATGAATTCACAATTTCACATGACTGGCTTTTGGCTTCATGAAAGATCGCAGTTGCAGCAGCTCGGAGCACCTATATAACGATCGATGTGCTCGATCTGCTGCTACACGAGAGCTCATCAACACAGTAGTAGCGCCTCGTCACAGTAAACAAGTCTAGCTAGGATCACAATGGCGACGGCGCGGACACTGGCACTTCTCTCGGTCGCGGGGCTCCTCCTCGTCGCGTCCTTTTTCCCGCTCCTCGCCGACGCGCAGCCGGCGTCGCCTCCCGCCGACGGTCAGTGCGGCTCGCCGGAGGCGGCGGACGGCGCGTGCCACAACGTGCCAAAGGCGCTGCGGCTGAAGCTGATCGCCATCCCGACCATCCTCGTGTCCAGCGTGATCGGCGTCTGTCTGCCGCTCTTCTCCCGCGCCGTGCCGGCGCTCCGCCCCGACCGCAACCTCTTCGTCGTCGTCAAGGCCTTCGCCTCGGGCGTCATCCTCGCCACCGGGTACATGCACGTGCTCCCGGACTCCTTCAACAACCTCAGCTCGCCGTGCCTGCCCAAGAAGCCATGGGCCGACTTCCCCTTCACCACCTTCGTCGCCATGCTCGCCGCCGTGTTCACGCTCATGGTAGACTCGCTCATGCTCACCTACTACAACCGCACCAGGCGCAGCTCTCGCGGCGGCGGCGCCGACACCGCCGCCGTCGCCGACCACGAGAGCCCAGACCACGGCCACTGGCACGGCCATGGCCACGGCGCGGCGGTGGCCAAGCCCGACGACGTCGAGGCCAGCGAGATGCAGCTGAGCCGGAACCGCGTCGTCGTTCAGGTAACATATCGTTCACTAATTAGTTGCACCTCACACAGGCTAATTAATCACATCACAACCAACTGTACTTACGAAATTAATTAACTATAACCCGGAGATAATTAAGTACAGTAATTTGTTTGATCTCTACAACTCGATCGCTGTCATTAACGAGCTGTAGTTCCAACGTGATTTCCAAAGCAACAAGAGGATCGTCGTGCAAGGACATGTTCCGTACTACGGTTCCTAAAAGTCTTCGAGCTGAGATACTAGCTAGTGATGAACTCATAATCGAGACACTAATTAATTAACTTGATGTACAGCTTTAAATAGGTGGAAACCTTCAGGACATAACCACTCCATGTTGACTTAGGGGACAGGTTTTATACATTTCATGAAAATGACACGAGCAGAGATTAGTCATAAAATCTTTCAACACACATGGCACTTTTGTTGTTTCACTATACTGCGAGTGCAGTCCCAATCCACTGCTTGTTTGTACTTTTTAAGAAAACAAGCTGCCTTTATCTTTGCATTGCAAAATGCTTTTAGGATAAACCTTTTATATTTCCATTCGTAATGATCGTAATATCGAAACTATCTAAAAATTTGAAGAAAAAAACTTAAATACAGTCTTAAAATTAGATTCTAAATTAAAAAATTTCATTGACTTTTAAGTTATAGGTCATCCGAACAGTACAATATAAGATAAAAGATGATGTGGTAACGTATTAAATGAGAAAATAGGATAACTAAATCTTATATGAGATATAATTTTTTCACAATATTTAAAATATGATAATAGATTAATGTTATTAAATTAATATATTGAATTAGTAGCGTTTATTGAGACGTTAGGTCTAGAATTAGCTTCTATATGAAACAAATAATATAGAATATTCATGGTGTTAGTGTTGTGACGGTGTTAGAGCGGTAAGATCAATTAGGCTAGTCTCAACCCATAGTGTGATCTATGGGTGATGCCTTATACTCTCTTTTTTTAGACATCACTCATAGACATTACTTCATTAGTGGATAGTTTCTTTAAAATAAATTTATATACAATTATTTATCTTCTCTCTTTTATCTTCTAATCTCTCCTTTGCTTTCTTGGATATCGTGTAAAGTTAGTTTCTTACGCAAGACAATTTTTAGTTCTTACATCTCAATAAATTCCATCACATCAGATTTTAACTAACTGCCATGTAATCAATGCTAAAAAAGCCATCCCAATCAAACTGTCCGCCTTAGTCACGGGAGCACTTTAATTCGAGAAATATAATGCTCTAAAGTAATAAATGATGTCAGTTTTGGACTTGGGAGTATTGTCTATGACCCGCCGTTGTGATTAAATCTCAAAGATTTAGATCAGGTCAGGGAGATGAAGTATCCCATGTACCTTCTATCAGCTTGGACGAATTCAAACTAAGGTAAGCTAGCTTTTGCATGTTTGACTTTGTTTTGTGAAAACAAATAAAAGCAATATACGAAGTACCAACTTGTCATGTCCTCCATGCGTACGTATTTAGCAATTACTTAGACTTCATTACCAAACAATCAATGCGGTTTTGATTGAATGAGTTTTTTAAGAATTATAAGCTGAGAAGACATGTAAATTATAAAAACCTAATTTGAGAGTAAGACTTTTATTTTTTTCCTTGCTTATCGACCCGAACCTCGTGATCTATCCGTGACCAGGATGAAATCCATCCAGATGAACTAAGCAAAGGCCCAACCATGATGTTGAATAATCAGTGGATTATATTAATTTTCTTACCGAAAAAATAAATTTCATTTATACACATGACTCAAGTTGGCTAATTTTCACTGACTTTAAAGAAAAAATATTCTTAGTGGTTTGATGAAAAAACTCCTAAATTAATTTCAAATAAGTTATAAAAATCAAATTTGGTTGTAACTTATAAGTTGTAGCTGAAGCAAACAGCTCGTGCAACTTAACAGGGCACTTGGAATTTCTGATGATAGATTATAATTTATAAATGTTAAATACACTCGATTAGAACCAAAACTGAAGCAAGCTAGTTGTATAAGACGTAATTAACAGTCTTGTTACGTTTGGCAATCGGACTACTCGAACTTAGCTAGTAAATTAGCAAAATAATTTGGGTAAGTGGTATTTTGTTTGAGTTCATGCATGCAGGTTCTCGAGATGGGCATCGTGGTGCACTCGGTGGTGATCGGGCTCGGAATGGGGGCGTCCCAGAACGTGTGCACCATCCGGCCGCTGGTGGCGGCGATGTGCTTCCACCAGATGTTCGAGGGGATGGGGCTCGGCGGCTGCATCCTGCAGGCGGAGTACGGCGCCAAGATGAAGTCGGTGCTGGTCTTCTTCTTCTCCACCACGACGCCGTTCGGGATCGCGCTGGGCCTGGCGCTCACCAGGGTGTACAAGGACAACAGCCCGACGGCGCTCATCGTCGTCGGCCTGCTCAACGCCGCATCCGCCGGGTTACTACACTACATGGCGCTGGTGGAGCTCCTCGCCGCCGACTTCATGGGGCCCAAGCTACAGGGAAGCGTTCGGCTCCAGCTGCTCTGCTTCCTCGCCGTCCTCCTCGGCGCAGGCGGCATGTCCGTCATGGCCAAGTGGGCGTGATCATGTCACACACACACACCCCGGCTGCGGCGGCCATGCATGCATGCATTCGGTGTCTAAGCTTGGTTGCTCTGGCTAGCTAGACTCTGATGATTAATTAAGCTTGCCCGGCCTAGCTCGATCTTGAGTTGCTAAATAAGCATGAATGGATGCTGTGGTACATGATCACATACTGGATAAGTAGTGTTGTTGCATTCAGTGTATTCAGGTGTACAGTTCTGGAGTACGTACGTACGTTACACAACATGAGATGTAACCTTTCGCTTATGCAAGTTTTTATTATTGTATCACCTGACGATATACATTATGACGAAATACAATACCACAAAAACAGTCTTTAGTAACGGAGCTTTACTGACGAATAATTGATACGCATCACTAATATATTTTTAATGACGGACCGTTTTGGACACGTCAGTGATGCTGCATTATTAGTGACGGGTCGTAATTTAGCCATTCATTAAAGAGGAGGCATCCCCATTAGTGACGGGTTAAATTACCACCCACCACTAATGGGCGTGACGGGCGGCAACTATCGCCCGTCACTACTAATCCAGTGACGGGCGGTAGTTTCCGCCTATCACTAATGGCTAGATCATTAGTGACGGGCAGAAACTATCGCCTGTCACTCATGATGTTTATAAATAGACGGGCGTCAATAGAACGCTTTCATATTGCGTAGAACCATAAACCCTAGCGGCCACGCCTTTTCCTCCACCATCGTTCCGCCATCGCGCTCCACACGTTCCACTATCGTTCTCCTCCGCCGTTGCGGCCTCCGCTCCCTCGCGGCCTCCTCTAACGGTCTCTGTCCCATCACGGCCTCCTCCGTCGGGGTCTCCTCTTTCGTCACCGAGCCTTCTCATCGCCGCCTCATGCATCTTCCTCCTAAGGTCATCCTCAACCTCCTCCTCCTACTCCTCCGTGGAGGCTAGGGTTTGTTGTTTTGTGAATATATATATTGCTTTATGAATATATTGCTTAGTGAATATGTTGTTTAGTAAATATGTTGCTTTGTGAATATATATGTTGCTTTGTGAATATATTGCTTTGTGAATATGTTGCTTAGTGAATATGCTGCTTTGTGAATATATATGTTACTTTATGAATATATATGTTGCTTTGTAAATATATTGATTTATGAATATATATGTTACTTTGTGAATAACTCAATCAAGAGAAGGCTATTAGTATTAGGGTTTACGCAAGTAGTATTGTACTTTTTTCATCATTGTCAAATATAACATGAATTAGGGACATGGCAAGCCTCACAAGTAATCAACAGGGCACTCCCGCTAGACAATGTGTTTCTACTAGTAGGTGGATCCCTACGGTACCAACTTATGTTTCTGATAGTTGCTTCATAAAGATCAATCATCTAGTCAACGGTGAGCGTCACCAGATTTATACATTGTACATTGCATATTCTATTTATGTACTAATAAAATTAACAAACTGATGCGATATTATCTTACCATTGTAGTTTTTATCAAAAAAACTTTAGCGATATCAATAACATTCACGCTGGTGACACCCTTAAGATATTAACAAAAAATGGGTGCACCACAGAGGTTGAGGTTGCGAGCTGTGGAGGCAGGATATGCTCCACAAAGGGTGGCCCAAATTTAGTAAAAGAGCCAGCCTAACATAAGGGGACTATGTCACAATAACAATGGGGACATGTCTCATTGACTGTTATTGTTAAACTTTACACTAACTTTAGTGATGAGAAGGCCCTAACGGCCATAAAAGTGGAGGACAACGATAGTGGTATCTATCTATAGCAAACTGTTCAGGTACTAGACATGCATATTTTGTTTATGTACTTAAATTGGTTTTTTATAATGTCAGGGGAGGGTCCTGGCAATGTTACGAGGAACAAGGGAAAGCGGATAGCCAGGGAGGTCGACATCGATCAAATGGACTAATTAAAGAACATATGTTATTTTGGTAATTTAACAGATATAACTTCAGCAAGACAGGCTCTCCTGCAAGACATCTCGGCAGGTTTATCCTCTGAGACTTGGTTATATGTCTATATAATAAATAATTCGATCATTAACAAGAAGTCGGTGGTAAGCTCTTTGCACATGTCGATGGTTAACTCGATTATCTATGTACTTAGCCTTGTCTAACTAGCTTTCTTTAAATTTTATTGTTATAGTACTTTTCAAGGCAGTATTGTGAGAAGTACATCACACCTCACATATACCAGCAGACCACTGAGATTCAAGTGGCAGCAGCAGGGTCTGAGGCAGTCCTAATTACGGTGCATAAATCCACGGATAAACACTGCTACCTAACTACTGGTTTTAGCTAATTTCTTTGAGATAACGCATTAGAAGTTAGCACAGTATGCGCCTTCCATTTTAACATCAATAATAGTGCAATTGAGGTTGTTATGTATGTAGTGTAAATCTAGGATATGATGTCTTCCTATCTATCTTACTTTTTACACTGATAACTATTGTACATTTTGTACTGATTCTATTTTCTTCAGGAAGAAGTACAGGGTAACCATAAAAGAGACTGCAAAACTAGACATGTATAGTCTTAAACAATTAATGGCAGGTAGACAGAGAGAATCTCTGTAAGACACTATTCAACCTCTTGATATCGCTATTATGGAATGCCCTAGTGGAAGTTAGAAGTTAGCTAGAAGTTAGTGAATTGAATGCTCTTATAAAATTTTGTTTTAGCCATGTTCTTCAAGATAATGAGTTAGAAGTTAATATATGTGATACTAATTTGGTTATGAATTTTCTGTGATGAATTATCTATGTTTTGTGATGAATTATCTGTGATGTGCTCTGAAATGTTGGATATGTTGGCTGTCAAATCCTGGCTTTGATTCAGGATACAGCCTAAAAACAATATTTTTTTTAAATGACCATAATATTAGTGACGGGTGACAATAATCACTCGTCACTAAAAAACCCTTTAGTGACGGGTGACATTACGACCCGTCACTAAAGGGCCATAGCAGGTGAGCCGATAGGCTCCCCTTTAGTGACGGACGAATATTACCGCCCGTGACCCTTTAGTGATGGGTAAATACCCGTCACTAATGATGTTACATCACTGACGTGATAAGAGTGACGGAAGACTTATCCGTCACTAATAAAGGTTATTACCCATCACTAATAGGGTTTTCTGTAGTAGTGATATATCCTATAGGTCGATATGCCTTTGTGTAGAGCTGTTGTTTCTGTTCTTCGATCCTGCTCCAAATTTCTATAGTTGAGGTCATTTTTCCGTTGAGTTATTTTACAGTCTTTAAGGAGGTACCACAATTTTAGTGTTAATTTTGGTATCTATTGACGTCTTAGATACTAAGAGACACTAAAATTAACACTAAAAATTATAGTATCTCTTAGTACCTTCTTAAGACTATAAATTTTTATTTTTTTATTTGCCTATTTGTGCTTCAGCTCTATGTTCTTGCCGATGAGCTAGCTAGCCCTTTCGCCTTTCCCACGTCGAACATGCAGACAGCGATGCAGCGGCCGTATCACGAATGTTGGCATCCTCCCTTTGAGATCTCTCTCTTAACTCGAGTCGACAGAGGTCGACAGATTTTTTCAAAACAATATGATGTTGGATCATTGGTGGGATCGATGATTGTGATAATGTTTTAATCACACACATGTAAGTATTTATCAAGTTCAGATCTTCTGAAGCATAATAACCTTATATTATGTTAATATATTCTATTAAATGTTAACATCTTGTTGCTAGATATATTCTACTTAACACATTATTGCTTTGTAGGCTAACCAAGACTTGATCGAATGTATCTTGTGTGCTACATTTTTTTTAATTGAGATGAGTTAATTTGTTAGAGTCGTAAGACTTCAGACTGAATGGGATGCACAACCCGAGTTAGACTATGCATGCTTGATTTGTCGAACTTGGACATAAGCTAATCTAGGATCGGAGTTAGTGTGTCTGTTGCATAGAGTGGATTACTCCTTATATATATTTAGGCTAGTGCTAAGAGTGGATAGCACCCTACTTGCTACTTACATTGTTATTATACTTGCTACCTACGAAGAATAATTTCTCAACTAGTTTGTTGGGATCTCCACATAAATCCTTCCTACATTGAAACTCTTGGGGCTTACGGAGAGCCGTCATGGCTTCAACCAGTTAGATGGTCAACATGTTTCGCATGAACTTGTTCTACTCAGGTTGTGGAATTGCCATCCTGATCTATGGCGTGGTTCTTAGGTTTTGGTTCACTACCGTTCAAATGGAGGCATGATTCTTGCGTTGCGATGGAGGAACTTTTTCTCGTGCAGTACTTGTATTGTGTACGGCAACTAGCGTGACGAACCACGCGTATTTACATAGCTAATATGTGTGTGTATTTTATCTGGTTTGACCGTTTACCTATTCAAACTCTTGACTTTTTTCTATTCAAACAATGTACCAACTCCTATTGGACCCACCACAATTTAATGGTGTATATCTTGATCTTTTTTCTCAGATCAACATAGTAATTTCTAATTCTAGTTCTCTGAAGCGTACACGGCGAGTCTTTTTCCACTATCTTATTTAATATAATAATAGATTAATCTATTCCATAGATTTGATCAACACAAATAAGAAGACACAGGTTACGTTTGTAGATAGGATCGCCAATTTGGTTGTGATATTAATGAATTAGGCCGTTCACGCGTGCAGCAGAGCCGGATAAGAACCAGATGTTTTAGGGTGCTTGGTTCTGCTTCTTCATTCACTATCTTTGCAAATAAATATAATTTTTTATTAAGATTTTTGTTTTTATATTTATATTTATAACGGTACTATCGTCAAAATAAAAAATAAAAAACTTTAAATAATAACCCTAAATTAGGTTCCAAAATAATAACCCTAATTTTTAAAGCTGCGAGACAAAGGGACCTAATCGAGAAAAGTTGCTACCTTTCCCCAATTTTTCTTTTGGCTAAGTGAAAAAAATCACCTTTGTATTATTGGTCGGAGGGCTGCTACTTTTATCGAGCTTCTTCCGTGCCAAATTTGTTTCTTGGTATAACGACAAAACAGGCAAAATTACGAGCGGCTAATTCTGAAATGATAATCAACAAGATAATTTAAAGTGACATCCGCAGTATCAGGTCAAATCAAATAAGCAATTCACATGAATCAGCTTTGCATCATCGTGATTATCTATGCTGCCACACTCATCAAATAGTCTCAAGGACATAAAGCAACCAGTTTCATCAAATTAGAGCCAGTTTGAGTTTTGCCATTACGGCAATACAATGTTGCAATGCACACTGCCATTAGACCTTTGCTAGCTCAGCTCCATTTGTCTAAGAAACACACAAATTTCCAGTTCAGATGTATCATTGCCCGACTCTTCCTGTTCTTACTGACTCGACGAGGTGGCTCATAGTAAGTTATGAAACAGACTAATTATAAAAGTCGCCGTATCTTTTTCCGAAAAGGGGAGCATGTGTATTGCAAACAAACAGCATGCTTGATGAACTTGACCACCAGCACAGGACTAGCTCATCGTTGGCAAAACCAAACGGTACTGCACATTCGGCACCAACCATATTCAGCAAGGTTTAAAACATGAATAGAATCTGAGATAGAAATGAAAATGAATGCATGTGGTCGCCTTAAATAATTGTTATGATACCTTTCTCTTATTTACAACTCTTTGGTTCTTGTAGAAATGATAGTCTGTAGATCTGCAATATAAGGAATAACACGTAGATCAGTTGAACACAATATTATTTGGGTATTAAACATATCTGCAAAGTGTAGGGTATAGAAAAAATGTTAGCAGCATTAGAGCTAGAAAACATCAACTGACAAAGTCTAGTAGAAGCTTTGCACATACACCAGAAGTAACATTGAACAAACTTTGAAAGTTCTTGCAGATAATTTTGCTTAGCTTGTTACCACTTACCACAAAGTCTAGTAGAAGCTCTGCACCATAAGTCCATAACAGAAGCAATCACAAAAGTTTTGCATCATAATTAATTAATAAAACAAAGTAGTCTAGTGGTTTGACACATTCTAAGATGCCAAATAACAACATCAAGTACCCTTCGGCAAGCAGAATCAAATGATAATATGATACATTTTCAGATCAATTAGTATCTGACTATATGCTTATTAGAAAAAAAAAGAGGTAAAAATGCCATCCAAATATCCAAGTAAAAGAAGCAAAACCAGCATTAAGGTCTAAGGGGATGCTAATACAGTCACTCTATTGGAGTCATAAGCTATATATTCGAGATAATACTATCCAACATCATCCACAGTTGAGCCCCACTATTGTAGAACAATCAGTGTCTTATCTGCTGAGATCTGAGCTGCCACTTGATTCCTGTGGCCTGCAGGTTTCAAACTTCAAGCAAAGATGTTAGCTTAAAACTTAAGCTGAATGAGATATCCATCATACAGAGCCACAGAGGACCTGCATGGTTCAATGTAAGCAAATGAGATCATGTTCAAGCTGACCTGAGTTGGATGAGTATCAACTAAAAGGTGCATCAGCTAGCCACATTGCAATTTGTTTCTTTCGCATGTAAATTATTACTCCAATTATGCTTTCAATAAATCATTTGAATCAGAGCATGTTCGGCCGATTAGCGATGCAAATCGATCATGGAATTTCAACAGGGGGCACTTTTCAATAAGGTTACTGCCATCATAGGCCTCCTTGAGGAAGACGGTGCTTCTTGCTCCCTTATTAGTGATGTAGAATATTCCATGATTTTTTACCAAACAGAGAAGTAGCTTACATGGCAGCCTGTACTCAGTATGGAAGACATCCAGCTTATCACATGTCAGTCGTCTCTCCACTGTCAGGCTCAAAAGCTCATGCAGAACAGCAACAGCTCGCTTCCGAGCCTGTGGTGTTGCAGGCTCCACACGCCTAGCATTCAGATACGGTGAAGGAAATGCCATCTTCTGCCACCTGACAACCTCCTCAAGATACTTCCGGTTCGGCCTAAATCCCGCTGGATACTTCAACTTGAAAGAAAAAGGACCAACGATATTTCCATCTTTAGGAATCCCTCTACAGTCCATTTGGAAGCCCTCAAAATTCAACTTCTCTTCTCGTGCTGTGACTGCTAGTGAAGAATCCCAACTCTCCAAACACAAATGGTCCAATCCCTTCACCTCACGAACTGAAAATAATTCAGGGTACCTTGGAATCAAGTTGTTTTTGAAGTTCTTGGGTAAGCCCAATTCAGATTGGATGAGCTCAATCTTCTCTAGAGGAATCTGGCAGTCCAAAGACATCATTAATAGCTTCCTTAGATTATTCACCAAGATGGGCTCCATTAGCTCTCGTGCTTGGGCCTCTTCACTGGATATCTTTCTGGCCTTCTCAGTGAGTGTAACTGAAATGGGCTCTCTGGAGACACTACCACCAGAGACATAGAAGATGTTTGGGTGTCGCTCAATAAGTGAAAGGTAGTTCCATTTTTGGACAAAGCCAACCTCCTTTTCAAGGTCACGTACAAGGATGGAGCTTGTCTTTTGTGACAAGATGATCTCACGCAGACGAAGAAGGAGAGCAGGCTTCTTTTGGAGGTCCATGGCCTTGTCAAGGCCAGGCTCACGGTGATAAAGCTTCTTCTTGGGCCTGCGGTCATGACCAGCTGAATATGAGGACATAGCCTTGAGTTGGATCAAAGGAAGAGTTCTGGAAATCAAAGATGCATGTTCTGCCAATCTTCTTTCCATCATTTGGCATCAATGCAAGTCTATGTGTGCATCATAGGTCCAAGCATCCAGCAGCACAAACAATGAAAAAGCACAAAGCCTACAAAGTCAAATTCTGCAAAAAGAAAGTGAGAATTATATCCTTAGCCAATTTAAATAAGGAATGTCTAGTCTTCAGAGTTCAGGTAACTGAAAAATAAAAGAGAGGAAAATTTCAATCGCATTTTAATTGTTGATAATTGATATCACTCCAAAATTTGTGCAGAATCATAACAACCCAAACCATCTCAGATTTATCATAATCAGCTAAGGGCTCAAATGCTGTAAACAGAAACTGAAAGCAACTGATCAGGAAGGGCTACTCGGCTCATGATTGGTTTACAGGAAATAACATCTACAAAAGGCAAATTTTATTTCAACGATGATAGAATCATAAGTCACCAAATCAATTTGCCATGCCTCAAGCCTGTCTCAATTATACACTACTTCACTTCCACCTATCGTAACAAACAATTATACTCTACTTCACTTCCACCTATCATAACCAAAAAAAAAAGTGAAATGAAACTTGACTGCCACTCAGTTACCCAAGTGAACCACCGCTCAAAGACAAGCCTCATTTGCTATAAACTGCTCTATGCTTACAACAAGCAGAACCAATCCAAATCTAGTATTTGATTTCCATTCGAATTGGATTGGAAAAAAAGTGCTACGACAACACAATCAGACAGCCCAGATTCCAGAACCCACAGCATGATGATTCCTAACACCTGTGCACCCGAATCCCCAAACTAACCGGAACAACAAGCTCACTAAATCAGCTAATCAAACTGAAATGAGTCGCCCCACCACTCACACACAAATCCCGACCTACCCTTCAGCAAAGCTGCTGATCACATTCCCAATCCCCCCAGCAAAACCGCAATTCCCACAACAACCGACCCAACCAGCGCCAAACAGCGGCACAGAGCTAGCGCCCCATCAGAGGAGCCTGGTGGGGGCATACCTGCGCTGGATCCATGGCGCGGGTGCGGGACGGCGCAGGGGTTCACCAGGCGGCCATAGGCAGCGAGGCGGCGCTTGTGCTTGAATGCTCGCTGCTCGGTGAACCAGCGGCAGGGGAGATGGATGGAATGGAACTTGGAAGGGGTGAGATGGGCTTGGGTCCTGCCATGTTAGATTATCCAGCCCACTGAATATTCCTGAATTTATTGCGTGTTAAATAGTTGAGGCCCATAAAGTGATTTCACCTCGGCGAAGGCCCGTTTGGCACGATTCTAGCTCATTTCAAATGTGTATAATAAAATACAATATTTAATTTTTTAGTCTAAAATAAAAAAATAGTTCAACTAAATACCATCAATCTATACACAGTTCTAGATACAATATTTTTTAGAGCTAGATTTAACCAACTCTAAAAAATATCTTCTATCTAGAGCTATGTCAAACAACACCGAAGTAATTTCTCTGATTTGTTGAGTTACGCATAAGAATTAAGAAATTAACTAAAATAATTTTACTACCTCTTATTTATTTTTCTTCAGAAAATATGAATTATTTATTTGTGAGAGGGTAGCGTTTAGTTATAAAGCGACTTATATTCGAAAAGGAGCAGAGAAGACTAGAACAACTTATATAAGGAATCGGATTGAGTGATTTAAAAGTTTGGACAAAAACAGATTAGCCTCAGAGCTTAAAGAACTCTAAAACAAGCTATCGTCGTTGACAACTGCATTGATTTCCGCCGGGATACAAGGGTTGGTTTGTGTGACACCCCGCCCCATATAGACTTGGCTAGTACGAGACAGGTTGCCACGATTCAAATCGTAATAATATCATTGAAGACATTTCACGATCCAACGGTAGCACATTGCGACAACATAAGTCTTACAAGCCCAAGTTTATTACAAAAACCGTAGGAGGCATCCCTCGCGGCAAATTATCACTTCACCAAGTCTTTTAGCGGAAGCAAAATAATCTAAGCCTTAGCGGAAGCATCTTCATATCCTTAGTTGGGAACTAGGCTCGAGACCCTACGCCTGACGATCTTCGTCTTCATTTCTTTGGACGTCTTCTTCTCCTTCCGGGTACCACTCATCTTCTCCTGGCTGGGCTTCATCTTCTGGATGGGGTTAGCAAGAGGGGTGAGTACAGACGTACTCAGCAAGTCTCGGAAAGCATATATAGATGTGGGTCAACAAGGGCGGCTGAGGTTTATTTGTATATAATGACTTTGAAGTTCTACGTGACCCATACCCGTTGGAAGAGGTCCCGACCTCTACCAACCACTAAGTAGCAATATTTATTTTTTTCAAAACACCATCTCATCATTAACCTCTTCACATTTTTCACAACAATCCTTCAAATCTTTTCTCACAATAACCCTTCCAACTTTACATTCTTAACATTACTTCGGTACTGGCCTGCCCCTCCATTGGGAAGGTTTTCCCATTTCACCAAAACACATTTTGTCTCTCATCCTAGGGTTGAACCTTTCCCTCTCTCTACGAAGCCTTTCTGACTTCCCGAACTACACAAGTTCGTTGCCGACCACAAAGGCTGGCCGTACACCCCGAGGGCGTACTCTGGTAACGCTTCCCAACCCTTAACTTGTTTTCTTGTTTAAAGACCAAAACCAAAACTCTACGCATGGGCAACTATCATGGCACCCGCCCATGACCGTGGGCACGGCTGTTCGAACAGTTTATACTTCTGCAGAAGGTGTACTCTTTACCCTTACGTCGTGAACTTACTCCGATACCCGTCGGTGTAGGAGGTTCACTACAAGGCGTTTCCCTAGCCGACCTAGGATAACCCATTGCCACATAAACGGGTCCAACCAAGGATCC
>KE372992.1:273811-293044 GCA_000418225.1 Zizania latifolia | reverse complement strand
GGCCCGCCTGTCGGTGCTTAGCAGGGCGCTGCGCAGGTAAGCAGGCCGGCCAGCTGGACCGGCTGTTACAGCCCAGCAGCACAGTGATTTTTTCCCATTTTCCTGAATTAAATTAGCAGGCTAGCCCACTCAAATAGATGGCCCAGATGAATAGTGCGCTTTTGTAATTTCTGAACCGGCCCGTATACACAGTACACTTTCCCAATTTCAGAAGATGGTTTAATCTTTAGAAATCCGTAGAAAATCCGTCTTAACTTCGATTGACTCCGTTCCGGTTCCTAAAATTTTCTAAAATTCCAAAGTTTATTTTGGCACTGTTAAAATTAATTTTATAATTTTTATTGTTTTCTTTAGTGTATGTGTTCTCTTGGTATATGTCGCCGACACCGTGGACCTTCCAGTCCGTCTCAACCGAAGACCCCGAGTACGTTTCGGTTTAAGGCAATTCTTCCTTTGAACATTCTTGAACCTATTGCATTGATTGTGATGATTTAAAAACTTATATATGTATGATTAGGTTGTGCACTCACGTACACTAATGGTCTATTGCTTGAGCGATATGACAACTAAATCCTAAAAACTTGCAAACTAGCCTCTTTGTTGTTGAATACCCTGTTTACCCTTGTCGCTTAAGGTTTACATTTATATACATTATATTTACTTTATCATTTTATTGTTTTTAGCTCATTCCTTGAAAAATAGGTGTACTACACATACACACACATACTCATACTCAAAACATGTCGAGTAGAAATAGATTGGGCAAATGTGTGATTTGAAATGTGTTGTGTGAATTTGTTTGAAAACCTTGATTGCATGATAATGACCGATTCCTTGGGAAAGCATGAGCACAACCATCGTGCAACCTTGTGGGTATAATGGCTCTGCCCCTGGGCTAGTACTTAGTGGGTTTAAGATGGCCCGACTGCCGAAAGATATGGAATCACGGGGGGTGGCTCGTGGTTTTACTTGCAAAGTCCCTAACGGGCACGAGAGATGAGGTTGTGAGTGAGGAATTGTGGTATGGAGCACCCGCGGGATGTCCAGGGGAGACGAAGGAAAAGTGATTCCTAATCCTTGACCGTGAATCTATCTAGGCGACAGCGGGGTATCCTAGGTCTGCTCTAGAAAGCCCTTGTCCCGAACCTCCTCTACTAGCACGGTCAAGGAGTAAGTTCGTGTCGCAAGGGTAAAGTGTACAACTTCAGCTGAAGTTTTTAATATGTTCGAACAGCCGTGCCCACGGATATGGGCAAGTGACTTCATGTGTCTTCTCCTGTGTAGTGTTTGATTTGTTTTGACAACATGGTTGGGATGGGGCGTTACCAGAGTATACCGGTGGGTATACGGCTAGCCTGAGTGGCTAGGAACGTTCCTGTGTAGAGCGGGAAGCCGAAAGGTTTCATAGGGAGTGACGTGAGAATTTAAACTAGATGAGAGATAAAATATGATTGGGATGAGATAATGGTTAAGGGGAACGCTTTCCCGACGGATGGGCAAGTTAGTACCGGTGATGATGATGAATGGTAAGATTGTGAATGATGAAAATGTTGAGATGGAATGATGTGGTATGTGGAATTGATGGAAAAGATTGGGATTTGTTGCAAAGCAATCCCGGGTGTTGAGAATATGGAATTTGTTGAACTTGGAACTATACTTATTTTACTATGGGAATTCGGTTAGAGGTTGGGACCTCTATCCGAGGGTATAAGCACTTAGAGATTGTTAAAATTATTATTATTCCTTTGATAACCCCAGCCGCTCTTTGAACCTTGCATCTATACAAACTTCCAAGACTTGCTGAGTACTCTTGAGTACTCACCCTTGTTGTTTTACAACCCCCCAGAGTTCGCCAATCTTCTGGAAGACGAGGAGGGTTTCGTGGACGAAGAAGGAGACGCCGCGTTCGAAGGATCCAGAAAATTAGGGTTTCGGGCCTAGTCCCCAAGTGGAGTTTTAGACAGTAGTACATGTTTGAATGTTGTAATGCTTCCGGTGGGTTTTTGTAATGACTGTTGCTGCGAGGTATGCCTCCTACAGCTGTTGTAATGGCTAAATATTGTAATATTCTTTCTGCAATGTACTACTGCCGAATGGAACGAAATCAACCAAGATATTTCGTTCGTCTTCGATGAGTAATGGCTCGTCCCGTTTTGGTGGAATCTCCAAAAATCCGGGGCGGGTCATTACATTCCGGGTCAAAATAAATTCGATATAGAAGGTTATTTTCGGAAGTTCCGGTTAGAACTAGAAGTTTCGATCCAGACGAACAGATTAGATCTGTTGAGCTTTAATACAGATTAAAGGCCCATGATAGAGCACTATATAAAGAGAGGTGGGGCAAGCACGAAAAGGTTGCTGGTTATTGTTACCATTGCTGCTGCTTGATGTTGGTACAACCAAACCCTAGCCGCCACCTCTCTTCTCTCCTCGATTGCAAAGCGTTGTGATCGATCTCCCTGGATCTCGCGAGTGGTGCTAGCACGCCGGCACGAGGTGATCCTTTCCCCGGACGTGTGGATACCGTGGAGGCACTACTCCAATAGTGGTGCTCGTCTTTTTTTCGTGGAGTTCACCGGATCGCGGGATCGCGTTGTCTTCATCGTTGGATCGCCGATGAACGAACGGATTCAGAAGGAGTAGCTTGAGGACTCGCATCGTCGACTCTACTTTCGCTGCCCGAAAGCGTCTCGAGGCTCAAGGTAACGATCCATGATCCCATTACACGCATGGTTCCTAGGCTAACGGGGTAAATTTTTGAAATTAAGCGCTAGCGTAGCCTCCCCATAACCCAACACCTACATAACGGGAGAGACATCTCTGGGCTCCTCGAGGTAGTAGGGTTGGAAAGTGCATGGCCATGCCACCATGATCAAAGAATTGATCATGATTGAATCCACTATTTGATCGAGTGAAGTATCGAGCTGTCAACAAGGGTGGCACGAATCTCGCCTTGAGCTTGACTGATGTCGTGTGGTAAAGAGATTGGTGCGTGAGTATATCAAGGTTCAGAAAGTATGATTTTGACTTTGTATGCTTTCAGGGGTCAATATGTGCTGCTAGGTACCGCTATTGATCAGCGATTCGAAAAGGGTTTTCGGGTAGCGGCAATTTGCATATGAACCTATCGGGTCGCACGCTTAAGGGGATTAGATTTTAAAGCTTGCAAGAATTGGCTCTTATGTAAGTAGGAGATTGGTGGAATTATGCCCAAGAGAATTTTGGGGGAACCGAAAGTTCTGGCCTAGGGCCAGAACTTCTGGGTTCTGGAGCATCCAAATGTTCTAGTTAGACCAGAAGTTCTGGGCCAGCCCCAGTTTTGATTTCTGGAGGAGCCGGAAGTTCCGGTTGGACCAGAAGTTTTGGGTCTGCCTAGACGAACCGGAAATTTCGATTGGACCGGAAGTTCTGGGTCGAAATAAATTCGATACAGAAGGTTATTTTCAGAAGTTCCGGTTAGAACCGGAAGTTCCGGTTCAAGCGAACAGATTAGATCTGTTGGGCTTTAATACAGATTAAAGGCCCGTGACAGGACACTAAATAAAGAGAGGAGGGGCTAGTATGAAAAGGCTGCTGCTTGATGTTGGTACGACCAAACCTTAGCCGCCACCTCTCTTCTCTCCTCGGTTGCAAGGGTTGTAATCGATCTCTCCCCGGATCTCACGAGTGGTGCTAGCACGTCGGCGCGAGGTGATTCTGTCCCCGAACTTGTGGATACTGTAGAGGCACTACTCCAATAGTGATGCTTGTCTTTCTTTCGTAGAGTTCGCCGGATCGTAGGATCACGTCGTCTTCATCGCCGGATCGCTGACAAGGCAGAGGTCGGGCTGCTACTAGTGTTCAACGACGGGACGCGGCTATGAGCGCGGGAGCAGAGGCGAGGCCACCAGCGACGACCGATGGGTGCGGGAGAGCGGCAGAGCAATGCTAGTGGTGGGCGAGGATTTGCTCTAGCCGAATAGCCGATGGCCATTTGGAGGAATCGTTTTGAATTGGTTTTGGATTGATTTGAGTCGGTTCGGTTTTATTCTAGCTTCATCGATTATGAGTGAGATGCTAAATGCCATATATGCAAATGTACATTAACTTCTCGTTTTGTCGGTGGTACTAGTCATTTGATTTAGCATCAAAATTCATATAAACTAAAAGCCGTTGGGATTTGGTCCGTACTCTTGTCCAGGACACAAAATAACTGGAAACCGAGAACTAAACCAAAAAACAGTCCATTTCGATTTTTCTAAAATATATGGTTTTTATTTTTTAAAAGTTTAGTGTCGGCTTTGCGGTTCGATTTTCACTCTCGGAAAACTGACCAAACCGTACAACCGAACTACACGAGCATTGCCGCCCAAGCGCCTAGCCCATCATCCAGTTGGACTCAAACATGCGCCAGCTCAAGACGCTACCAGTCCCCTGCATCACCACACTCCGCACAGAGTCACATATAACAGAGTAACAGACCATGTTCGATATTTCCCGCAGCAACTCAACCGTTGGCAAGGACGAGCCACTAAGACCGCATGAAACCCTAGCCCCCTAGGCTACCAAGGGACATCACCGTCAACCAGCCAACTCTCCGCGCCTAGCCACCTGGCCACCACAGCAACACCCACCCCTTGGCCACTGGTCGTCGTGCTCGTCAACTCGTCGCGCCTAACCACCGCGCGCGCGCCACATGTGCCATGCCTAGCTGCTTGGCCGCCGTGCCCTTCTTCTGGCTGGCCGCTATGCTCGGCTAACCGCCTGGCCACCGCGCCCACCAATCATCACCACATCACGCGCCTTGTGAATAGAGATCTACAATCTACAATTATGATTTTTGCATGTATTCTGTTATGTGCAATGTGCACTTTAGTAAACCAAACAAACCAAAAACTAAACCGAAGTTATTTGGTTTTTTAGCTTTGGTTTTGCTAAATTCTACAATCTACAAGGTGTTTAGTTCTTGTTTTTCGAAAACCGAACTTCCTGTAAACCAAAAACACCGACTTCCCACCCTACTAAGATAGCTCATATTGAACATTGTTTGATTGTTAGACTTGCTTTACCTCTTTGCTTTGTTGACTCTTCTGCCTTTAGGGAGTATATTAAATTTGTTCATAATCCTGATTTTTGTGTTTATAGGCAAACTAATTTGGTCAAATATTTTAATGAAAACCATATTAAGCCTATGGGAACGTGCTATGGACAAGATATTGCTAAGCACTGCCGTTGCAGCCCACCCTCCAACAACCAATCCTACTCCTGTCATTCTAATTGCCAATCTCTGGACCCCATATACCTCATTAGATATGACTAAATTCTCAAGGCATACTACCAGTCTGGAATTCTGGATGTCTCCACAAAGAAACTTTATGTGAGCTTCCAACGAAAACAAAGCATGCCATTAGATGTTCCTTTTCCTACAAAAGTTTGTAGTTCTATTAGTACAAAACAAGGAGATTTCCAAATTGTAGCCATGTGTACGTTCAAAGTTTCATACAAGTAAAGTTTTTCATTTCCCTTACTGTCATTGCGAGCAACACTGAAGAAGCGACGATTGTAAAAATTCTTTATAGCCAAGCCGATGGAAGATGAAGTTAAGAAATAAAAACAAACGTTCAGCTGTTCAGGAACTGATAATAGCTTGAGGCGTGCTCTTCTTCCGAGGCTTGCGGCTGCAGGAATGTCCACCTCAATCTTGAGCACACACGACATTCTCCATGCTGCGTTGCCCAGCCCCAGCCTTGGCAGCATAACTAGTACCACGATTCTCGCAGGAGTCCAGTGAAACTTGGAAGAGCTGGAATGCAACAGATGCATGGCATGATGGCAAGACTCAGCGAGGAGGGCAACACAGCACAAGAGATCCTTAGAATCCACTCTGCTGAAACCACACTACCATTGGGTATTATTACTTCATGTTGGATGCTTCTTCGTAAGCACAATGCTTGTACTGTTCAATAATACACGGTTCAGTTAAGTGGCCTTGTCTACCATAGCCTCCTTCGGAGAGTATCAGCACTCAGGATTTCAGGTGCCATCTTCAGAGCACAACACAGCTTCCATGATCAGGCGCATGTTGATGATGAACCGGGAGTTGGAAGGAAACTTTGATTACTGGAGTGGCTTACATGGTTAAGAACCATAAGTTACAGAATGGTAGTATGTTACAGAATGGTAGTATGCTTACCTCCACAAGTGTTCGAGAAACCTAATGAGATATTCATCGGAAAACCAGCTTCGTCAGGGAGGAAACAGGTGATGAGGTAGGGGGGAAACAGGTGATGAGGTGTGAGTGTGGCACTGTGGTTTTTGGCTAGCAAAGCAGGGATTGGAAATACTTGTTCAGATGCTGAGTTTGTACAAGTAGAGGATGCCAAAAGCAAATATGCATCGTCTTGGTACATAGAATTAACTGTCTTCTTTTTGCTAAAACATGTGAGCTGCAAGCAGTGCCCAAAGAAAGAAGAAAGTTATCAGAGCCAGCCAACATTACTGCATTTTATGATATATGGGATGAATTGGTGCAACGGACACAGGAAATGGGCTCTGTAATACCTTTTGGCATCTGAAGAAGCTGCAGCTTTATGTATAAAGATTCTGTACGATCTGTCCATTCACACGGATGTAAGGAACGTGGGAAATGTTGGGCCAGTCCTTTCCCAAGATCTTGTGTAACTTTCGTTCCTGCTCTTTCAGCCACTCGTCTCTCTCTTTCACCAGACTACCTTGGCCGATCAGCGCTTGGTCAACCTTCTCGCGCATCCATGAATATAGCCACTGCTCCGTCTTCTTCTTCCGCCACTCCTCCATCTTCTGCACCTTTGGATTCTGGCATCCTGCCTCTAGTTCAGATGAGCACCCCTCAATTTGCAACTCTTTTAGGTTACCTGGAAGGCTGTTCGGTGGTATCGATCGAATCGGTGGGTAACTACACTGAAGAGTGAACCTCTTCAAGGATGACAGAGAGGCCAAGCTTGATGGGAGTATGCGCGAAGAAAGCTCGAGCTCCTGTAGGGATGTGAGCTGCTGAAGCCACTGCTCAAATGTGCTTGTAAGGTCCCACACTCTGTCAAGGTGTAGATATCGGAGGGACGGAGTTTGGGGAATAATATTGGTGTACATACGCAGTGAAATGCCATCCAAGGTAAGGTGAGTGAGAGAATGCATAACACGGCTTGTCTTCATCTCCAACTCTTCATCTAATTCTGTAACTGCTGTGTGACAATACAAAATGCGTAGATCCTTCAGGTTCCTGAGACACCACAGTCCACCTTTGATACACACTTCATCAAAACCTTGGATACGTAGATACACCAAGGACTTCAACTGTTTACATGGAATGATTAATTTGCCATGTACCTCTAACTCTAAATGGGTCAGACCTGTTTGCCTCTGCAAATACCTTGACACCGAATCACCATGTGAACTAACATGATACGAAAGTAATCTCTCTTTCGTGGATGAGCTTAATGACTCAAAAGGTACCTTGCTCAGTCTGTGGCAGTAAGATATCCGCAGCTTCTGTAGGTTCGGAATGAATTCGCTGCTCCCTGCATACATCCAACTCTCCCAGCTCTCCATATCTTCAAAGCTCAGCTCCTCCAAGGATCGAAAGACCACGTTTGAGGTTCCATAAAATTCGGAACCTATATCCTTTATTGATGGCAACTCATTCAGCTTGAGCTTTTGGAGATGCTCAAGTTGTCCAAGTGGAGGAAGAACGTTCAAGTTTTTGCATGAACTTATCCCCACAGTTCGTACATGCTTGAGCTGACTCAGCCATTCCGGAAAAGCAAATCCTGAGTAACCATAAAGTTTCAGGTCTTGCAGATATGTTGGAGGAGACAAGCCCTCGAGTATCGCCATGGTCAGATCAGGTGGTGTAATATCTTCCACGAAATAATAAGCAGACCATCTTAATTCTAAAGTTGTAAGGTACTTCTTCCCAACTATGTTAGCTTCAACTGCCTCTGAGGGATTAGTCACCATCTCAAGTCCTGAAATACAAAGGGAACCTCTCAAATCGTTCATATCACTTAACTCAGATATCCTATGACCATCCTCTGCTTGAACATGGTATCCATGTAGCTCTTGCAATTTAGTTAGCTTCCCAATGCCATTAATTTTAGCAATTGTGTCTGAGCTAGCAAGCAAGTGACGTAGGTTGATCAGAGAGTTCATGTTTCCAGGTAATTCATCAAGTGTACAGCCTCTCAAGCCAAGAACCTGGAGGAGGCACAAGCTGCATACTGAATCAGGCACTCTCTTGATCCCAGTAAAAGAAAGGTCTAGATATCTGAGGTGTTTCAATGCACTCATATCATTTGGAATCACTATACCCAAACCACAAGAAGACAAATCCAGTAAGCGCAGATTTGTTGAGCCATCAAGTATTCTACCAAGAGGGCGATAAATTTCATTAGAACTGGGTTGATTATTGTCACCAAACAACAATATAGTCCTCAACTGTTTGATATTAATATATTTCAGCAGTGCATTTAGACCCTCCATGTCAATTGATAAATAACGGACATGGTGTGAAACACCTCTCAAACTACTATCGATACCATGGTATTCATTAGAAGACAGTGCATTTGCAAAATCCCAAACCAAATCATGCATAATGTATCCAGTTTTACACGTCGATGGCTGGAGAAAGGCCCTATTGACAAGCTCATGGAACCATTCCCCAGCTACGTCCTCCAATCTTTTGGCTCCTGTAGAACTGTCGAGTTGAATAAAACCATTAGCTATCCACATCTGAACTAACTTATCCTTTTCATAAACACAACTTCTAGGAAATATTGAACAATACACAAAGCATTGACGCAAATATCCAGGTAACTCACTGTAACAACTTCCAAGGGAAGATATAACTCTTGTTGCCAAGCTATCATCTGCAATATTCCACCACCAACTATTTAAGACACTGCTCCAATGCACTCCTCCTAATTTACTTCTCAATGTTGCCCCAATTACCTTCACTGCCAGAGGCAATCCTGGTAACCTGTGTGTTATTTTTTTGCCAATTTCTTCAAGACTTTCTGTTGATAGACTTTGACAAGGTTCAACAAATGCAAACCTCTTAAGAAGTGTCCATGAATCATCAGTTTGTAGTGGATCTAAAATTATTGGGCCTGCAGTACCTACAGAGTCAGCTACGCTGTATAATTGAGTTGTAACTAAGACTACACTTCCAGGTGCTCCTTCGCTTAGTACACTCCTTAAACAACTCCATATCACATCATCCCATACATCATCAAGTACCAGGAGAAATCGTTTACCTACTATGACCCTGTGAAGTCCAATATGGGCACTTTCCAGGTTGATCACACCACTGAGGTCATATTTAGGATCAAAATAATGTATGATTTTTTTTATCACATCCAATTGGTTAATTTTGTCAGTCATATAGACCCATGCAGATCGATCACCAAAGTACTCCCGAACATTTCTATCATTGAATATGAATTGGGCAAGAGCTGATTTGCCCACTCCACTGACCCCAACTATGGGAATGACTGCAGGATTCCGAAGGTATGTATCAGTACTGTTATAACCCACCTTGTTGCCCATTTCATTTTTGAGGTAAGGCGAGACTTCTGTGGCTTGCTGTGTCCTTTCAGACAGATCAATTTTCTGAAGGGTTTCAGTAATCCATCCCTTCTGAGAAATGTTTGGCCGGTCGGCTTCTTTCCTAAACTCATGTGATGTTGGTTCTGCTACATAGTGGGCATTGTCTAGTACCATATCTCTTATCATAGCTATTTCCTCATCACGGCCAATAAGAAAGTCATCATGAAGTAACGATTTGTTTTGGATTGTCATGGCAACACTGGATAGAGAAATCTTATCTTCTGAGGCACTCCCATTCAAGCATGGTGTATCAACAATAGATTCACCTTCAGAATATACACTGGCAAGTTTGCTGATGATATATATCATTCTAATCGTGTTCCCATTATCAGAGGAGAGCCAAGTCGTAACAGAATAGTCGGAAGAATTATGAGCTTTCACCTCAGATTCCATGTCTTCAAGAAGTCCTTCTGCATCATGCGTAGCCTTCTCCAGACGTCGCAGCCATGCAGCGGCGGCTTCTTCTTTGTCAGGCTTGAGCAGCTGCAGACTGTCAGGATGGAGGAAGGGGAGCTTGTCCTCCAGCACATCCAGCTTCTTGGTCGTGTTCTTGAAGGAGTCGCTACTGTTGCCCAGATAGAGGCGGAGCCTCTCGACCACTTTGCTGATCCTCGCCGACAGAATCATACCAGCATGTTCATATCCTAGATCCATTGATGCAGAAACGTTTGTTCAGCTTTGAGGCAATAGCAGAGCTGAGTAGTTGTGTCGACCTTAACTTTATACTTATCTGGAGTAGCGGTCTGAGGAAGAAACTTCGACCAGCTTGCGTTGGGCTGAGTTGGATCCAGCTCAATTTCCTAGTCATGTACAGCTTAATCCCTGTACAATGAAAGAATGCATACCTAATGTTTCATTAACAAGGCAGGCCAACTACTACGTGAAAAAGACTGCCAAACTGCAGATTCCTGTAGCTGACCACGAGTCCACGACTCATTAGCCCATTGCATTCAATCGCATCGCGGTGGTCTTGATAATTGCTTTTGCTACATCTTTTGTGAAACATCTTCCAGTTCTATTTCTCTAGGCTGCTATCTGAACTCTCTTCATTTCTTGTAAGTTGTAACCTACTACTTGAAGCTTTGGAGGGGAGGCCACAACATGGCCACCGTAGAGTTGACAATCGGGGGATGGTTCGCGGGAGCTGTGATCGCGAACTTCGTGGGCAAGGCGCGCTCCATCCTGGAGGAGCGCATCGAGCTCGGTGCTGAAGTTGACGAGAAGCTGTTCAACGTGCAGGCTTCCCTTGCTCGTATCCAAGCATTGGTTGATGTGGCGGACAGCAGGGCCATCGCCAACCATAACTTCACCAGCTGGCTGAAGAAAATCAAGGAAATTGCTTCTGAGGCAGAAGATCTGATGGATGACTTCAAAACCAAGAGGATACAAAAGAGTCTAGAGAACAAGGTTAGTGGGGTTCTGGCATACCTGATGAATAATCTGGTTCTTGTTGATGATGACATGTACAAATTGAAGGCCCTGCTTACAAGACTTGACACCATTGCCAGAGAGACTGGAGGCTTTATTGACTTGTTAAAATTGAATGATTCTGAAGAGGCTATGATAGGATTCCTCCCAAAAATACAACCGCTGTTCCATGGTCGTGACAAAGAGAAGGACCAATTGATGAACATCGTTTTTCCAAATGTAGAAGAAACTGAACATTCTGCACCACCCAGACTGCAAGAAGTGACAAGGGGAACTGCAAGTGTGAGAGTTGTCTGTATTATAGGAGAGGCTGGAGTAGGCAAAACAGCACTTGCTCAAGTAATGTATAATCACCCTAATGTCAAGGAGGCCTTCCATCACAGAGGATGGGTCTTTCTTTCGCACAAGTTTGACTCAAACGACTTCTTTAAGAATGTTGTTTGTTCTTTTGTAGCAGACCAGCATCCTTATGATTCTGAAGTTGGTATGGAACCATTCCAAGCTAGTTCAAATTCTTCAGAACACGACCTCTCCACAATCATACAGAACAAGAGATTTTTCCTTGTCCTGGACAATGCAAAGGATAACCTGCAACGCCAATGGAAGAAGCTGAGTGCAAAATTAACTGGAGGAGCAGCAGGGAGCATGGTACTGGTGACAACTAGATCAGAAGTGATTGCAGAAAGTGAAATTATTACCTTGCGTACCATGCCATCAGATATTCTCTCAGCGATTTTGAAACATCATGGATTTGGAAATGTCAGAATAGATTGCCTGGAATCAATTGCTGAGGAAATAGCAGGCAAGTTGCACGGCTTGCCTTTATTAGCAGAGGTAATCGGGAGGCTGCTCAGAATGAAGTTAGATGAAGAGCATTGGCGAAATGTTTCTGAGAGCGAATGGTGGAACAACTATGGAGATTATGCTATCAATGTTCCTGCTTTACCTGCAGTAACGATCACACTGGAATTCTTAAGTGATCATCTGAAGAAATGTCTGGGTTACTGTTCAATGTTTCCATCCAATTATTTATTTGACAAAAAAAATTGGCTCATATATGGATGTCTGATTCTATGCAACAATGTCATGAATTTATATATGAGACTAGGGAGATTCAATGGATTGATGAGCTCTTCAACAGATCTCTTATTCAACCAACAGTACGGAAGAATAAATAGATTGTGAATGAAAAGATCAAAGAAATTTTACCCTTGATAACAACACAAACAGGATGTTACACAGTGGAAGATTCAAAAAGACCTAAAACTAACCTTCATGATTTCAGCCACATATCAATCAACAAAAGTGATTTTAATGTGTCATTGGGCCTAAGAGAACACATCAAAGCTCGGAGTATTTTATTTTTTGATGGTCAGAGAACCACCAAGCTGAATACAGCTCTTGCTACAATATTGCCAGAGCGAAGTGCCATGAGGGTATTAGACTTGTCTTGCATTGAAACTAAGATGGAAAGGCCCCCTGATGTCATCAAAAGGTATTCTCACCTAAGGTACTTGGATCTCTCCTTCACCGGGATTACAATGTTTCCAGACTCATTCTGTGGATTACACCACCTACAAGTTCTTGGTATGCGAGGATGTGAATTCAAAAATATGCCTAGAGCTATGAATAAGCTAGCCAACCTCCGGTACTTGTATGCAGAAGTACGCACACTCTCTTTGATACAAAGTATTGGGCAGCTAACGAACCTACAATCCTTAGAGGAATTTGCTGTCAGAGAAATGGAGGGGCATAGGATAACCGAACTAAAAATTTTAATAACCTTGGTGGTCATCTTTGTATTAGTAATCTCGAGAAAGTAACCTTCATGGAGGAGGTGAGTGATATCGAACTGTCTAGAAAAATATACATCCAGAAGTTGGTTCTAAAGTGGCATCAGATGTCATCATCATCTGATAGTTGCATGAAAACACTGTCAAAATTAAAGCCAAATGGGAATCTTGAGGATCTTGAAATCCAAAGTTACATGGGGGCTCTGTTTCCAGAATGGATAACAGACGACCAGCACTTCAGCATGCTGCGATACATTAAATTTAGTCATTGCCAAAAATTGGAAAAACTTCCACCTCTTGGTCAGCTTTCTCACCTTAAGATTCTAATTCTGCAAGGCCTGGAACAAGTACACGGCATTGGAGAGGAATTTTATGGCAGTTATGACTGGGTATTTCCATCCCTGGAAGAGCTGACATTCTGTGACATGAAGAATTGGCAGAAGTGGTTGGTAAAACCAACACAAATTATACCACCGATCAAAAAGATTGTGATAAAGAATTGCAAAAGGCTAAGTTATATCCCTGAATCTGTCCTTGAAGGATCACTCCAGGAGCTTGAACTATCAGATTGTAAAGAAATATTCAGAACAAGCCCAAACTGTCTTGAATATTTGAAAACTCTAAAACGCTTGAATATTTGAAAACTCTAAAACGCTTAAAAGTCCATAATTGCTTGGGAGTCACAATTAATATCCCAAGGCAATTGTTGATATCGATCAAAGTTTTGAATCTTCAAAATTGTGATGTGTCCTTCGAAGGAGGAGAAAAATACATCAGAAGATTTAAGAGGTTCTTGACCGTTGATTGCCATGAAGTGAGAGAAGGGAACAGAAGAAACATTATTTTTTAATGGACAATCTCCCTTCTCTTCAAGTGAGGATGTTGTGTCCTGAAACTTGTTACCTTCTGAAGGTATCAGTTCTTTTTCCACATTGTAGTTTTATATACTTGCACCATGAAAAATAGGACGAATATTCTGGATAGGTTTTTTTAAAGAACGTAAGGCTTGCCTTTAAATTTAATGGGTCTTTCCTAACCGAGCCCCTAATTATTCCCCCTCTTTCAGAAGCATATATTTGTTACCATAACAAAAAGTGTTATATCTCATCGTTTCAAAACATTATGAGAGGGCACATAAGTCATTTCCTCTCATAACTTTCTATATTTCACCATCTCCTTAGTCGTTGTGCAAGATCAAAATATGCTTTATAATTCAAGGGAGGGAGTAGCTTATTTTGAGTGCTGTAGTTTTATATATCTTGGTTGTATGTTGTAGTTATATATATCTTGTTTCAGAATGGAAACTCTTCTGTCTTCACACTTTCTATGCTTTGCAGGCTTCCGTTACCTACTATTATTGTTTATCAAGAATCAGATTTCTGCTGCTTCACCCAGTTTCTAAAGATGATCAGTAGGCTGGGTGAAAGAGAGAAGGTATCAAGGTCATTTACTTATTGAAATATGATATATTTTAGAAGGTTTGGATGAACAAAAAAATGTCTGCAGCAAACCATATGTTGCAGGTTAGCATCTTGAACTCAAAATGCACAGTATAATGTTTCTTCTGCACATTTTAGATTCTTTTCAAGACTCCTTTCAGTTTACAATGGTCGATATGGCCTTGCCTGTTTCTTTTCAGTAACTGAGATTCAGAGAAACTGGTGCACTAAGTTGGGGTTGGCCTTCCTGTTTTCATCATGCATATCCATTTTTGGAGCAAGGATATAAACTCAGGTTACTCTACACTATGAATTCTTTAAATGTTTAATTCTCCTTCGGAGCTGCTTTTTTCACCATGATTGATAAATTGGGCATATAGGAATACTGCTCATCTGCAGAATGTTTGTCGCATATTCGGAGGCTGCACAAATAGACCTGAAGACTTGAACCATCTGGGACCTTGTAACAATCAATGTGTGTGAGTGCAAAATTAACTAGAGCTGAAAGAAAATCAGACCTTCGACACACTCTCTCTTTGTAATGAACCTACTGTCTGCTATTTGCTGTATAGTTATGCTACATTCTTGCATAATCCCCTCAAGCCTCAAAATGAAATGAATGGATGACTCAATATTTTTTACAATTAGGCCTTAATGCTGAGGTCACTCAGGTCAGTATGCATTCTTTACCTCCATTTCATGTGAATTATTTTCTATAATTTATCACGATGTAAACAGAAGAGACCCTCCCTACTGTTTATCTTGAAAATGAATCCCCTCAGGACTTCATCCTGTAAAGGAAGCTAGCTGCATTTCCTGCACAATTGTGCAGGGCTAGTTGAACATAACCATTAGGGCTATATGTCTTTTTCTCTATTTCCAAAGATACAATTATATTTCTTATATAGTCAATTGTCAATCTATACCACTATAATGTAGACCCACCATCAAGGGCAGATACAAGGTGGGGTAATTGAGGCTTGAGCCCTAGGCTTAGGTCCAGAGGCAGACCCAGGATTGGGACAAAGTGGTAGGCAGCCCCAGCCTGAATTGGGTTAACTCCAAGCTAGCATGGTCATGGTGAAATTACATATGACATAATGGGCTTTGACACCTAGGCCATGGCCCAGGTGGCTCAGAACCTGGGTCCTGCCCTGCTTAGGTCCATAACCCATTTAAACCCCCAAAAAATCTATGAACATTCTAGAGATATAAAACACCTAGCCATGGACACATTAGCTTAGCTTAGGCGGAGAGATTTGATAATTTACCACTCTGAAAAAGTAGCTTCGCATTTTTGCTATATAGATCCACATTTATTGATACAAATGGTTCTACATATCAGACTGAAGAATGGCATCATACTTAAGGGAAGCATCCTAGAGTGACAAATAATGATTTTTTTCGCTTAGGCATGGCCTGTTTCTGCCTCGGCTACTACCCACCAATCCACCATGATCGACTGTATAGATTTTTCTCAACCTTGTAGTAATAACATAATATTTTAAATTTGCATGTTCTAGTTTATAATTAATTATGGGTATAAACTTTTCAACCTTAAAAAAGATACCTATCCTAGGTTTCAGCCCCATATGATCATCAAGCCAACATGAAAAAGGTTTACATGGAAATAACTCAATAAGCCATGCACAAGAAAGATAAACATAATGACCCACATTACCACACAGCATGCTACAATGGTATACATACGAAGAGGCAAAGAGGAAATCCTTATTTAATACCGAGATTCCAAGAAAGGCAGGTCGAAAGGGCGGTGGCGTACCTTACGTCTCCACTACAACGGTAGCACAGTGATGCTTGAAACGAACAAGGCCACATGCGGCATGACCACGGCCACCTCAATTCGATGCCTTCATGTTCCTATACCGGACACAAGCAATTTGACAAAAAACCACTTCAAACAACATCGGGCTTCTCCAAAATGCCACTTTATTCTCCAAAATGCCACTCAAAAGAGAGTCACTTTACTTCCTATACCATTTTAGAGATTTTTGACCATTTGACCAGAAGCCCCTATGCGAAATGTCCTCTTTGCCCACGCCGCGTGAGCGTGCTCGGCGGCAGATTGCTCGGGAGATGCACCGGAGCCAACTGCCTTCTTTCTCATCGCCGCCGCTCCGAATCTGCCGTGGTTCCGGGGGACGCGATCATCAGCCACCGCGAGCGGGAGGAACCAGCAGCAATGGCAGAGGGGAGCGCTCGCCTACGCACGCTCCGCCACCCACTATGCAGTGGCCTCAGACACAAGGAATATGAGGAGGAGAGAAGACTAGCCGAGCTGGGGTGCGCGTGGAGAGAGATGTAGGTTGGGGAAGCAAACGCGGCGACGGCCTGCGCCCAGCGCTGCACGCGGCGGCTGCCCGACGCGCTCTCAGTGCGGTGGCGACGGGTTACTCGGCAGCGGCTGCTGCCGGCGAGGGCAAAGAGGACATTTCGCATGGAGGCTTCAGTTAAACGGTCAAAAATCTCCAAAATGTTAAAGAAGGCAGATGGCTATCTTTATAGTGACATTTTGCTGAAGCTAATATTTGAAGTGGCGTCAAATTCCTCACCTGACGCAGAGCGAAGAGGGGTGCGTATTTCGTCGAGCATGTGGCGAGCACTCACCTGTTGCCAGAGAGCAGTAGCCAGCGGAGGGGGGCACGCCTGCATCGTCCAGGCATCACCAGCTTCCTGAAAGCCACCGCAGTCCAGGCGCCCGTAAAGGTGGAGCCAGCTTCGGACCTCCGCCGGTGCGTCTCCCGCTTGTGCTCGCTCTGTTTGTTATCGACAAGGCGAGGCGAGGCCACCAGCGACGGCCGACGGGCGCGGGAGAGCGGCGGAGAAGTGCGGGCTGGTGGTGGGCGAGGATTTGCTCTAGCCGATGGTCATCTGGTAATACAGTACAGTGCGTCTGACGACTGTCTGCATACTGCATTGCTCCGAGTATCAAACGGTCATCATGGGATAAAATCAAGTTGCTTACAAAACTTCTAAAGTTTTGGATTTGATAAAACAAAATAAAAATAGAATAACCATGAGAAAGTTCACCTCAATTGCGCATATACAGGCCATGAGCGGATCGCCGAGATTCTCTCCTGTAACTACTCGTTTTTGGAGTGCATATTTTTGTAGTAGAAGCGTAACCTGGACTGCATGTAGTCGAACGAATGCGCAACATAGATTGGTCTACTGCATATTGTGGTCGAAGAAGCAGCCTATTTCCTAACCCAATGGGCAGAAAAACTGTGCAAAGTTTGTAATTTTCAGTTGACTGAAGAACATCAATTTCGACTGAATCAAAGCCACTTGCAGCGCTTCACATCGCGTTAATAGATTCATTAATTCTGGGGTTCTGGGCCACGCAGAAAACGTCCACTAAATTTAATTACTCTTCATGGATTATACAATGGGATTTCCTTGAGCCCGACCAGACTAGTATAGGACAAATCTACTCCTAGTAGAATTAGTCCACACTCTGATGTTCTTTAATCTTTTCTTAGATTTTTATTAGTCCCATAATTGTATTTTTTATGTAAAGAACGCAAGGTGGTTCATGTTTTATATATGTGTGAAAATTCCTGCAACTACCTAAAGCCTTCATCAAGTACGTCTGTTTAAGCTCATCTGCTAGGAGACTAGGAAAGTGCAGGTCCGTCCAATTTGCATAAATAATAAAGTAGAAACTGATGAGGCAACTGCATGCCTACAATCCTACACATATATGACCATCAAGCTACTTCAAATTATAAGCATCCGAAGAAAAATTGTCCAGTCAATTTCAGAAGAAAGACAAGGTAGAAAGAAAGCTGCAGACAACTAGACAACAGGGCAAACACTTTAGTTTTGTTGTCCCAACATTCAGGCCATTGCATCCTTGAGATCGAACTAGCCAGTGCTTTCATTTCAGGAGGCAGGAATCTTGCCATAAACTCCACGAGAACAGACGGGCAACTGCTTTTCTGGTGCTCATAACTATCACTTGCCATCACACTCTCAAGATTGGAAGGAGAAGCCAGGAACTCAAAGCAAGCTTCCTTGAGTCCAGGGCAGCTGTGCTGCTCAGCCAAAGCCAAACTAGTTGCCAGCATGTCAGAGTCAAGGTTCTTGGATAACTTCTCCTGGCATATCAGCTTCAGCCTCTCAACATTGTACCGGTCTGCTGCCACAAGCAGATGCTGAGCTATCACCACATCTTGAGACGCATCAGGCAGCGTGTCGGTGTATATGAAATGCAGCAACGACCTGAAGACGCCAGCTTCCATATCTTTAATCATGATTATCCTACGGGCTTTCGCATTCATAGAGCCGAAGAACTCAGCCTTGAAGACAGATGAACGAGCAGCGAGCACGCATCTATGAGCCAAGAATCTCTCCTGACCAACATCGAACGTCACGTCTGCTCCATCCATGTTCACGAGGAGGTTGCCAAGATGCTGGTGCAAATCACCTGGAGGAACCACCACAAACTGCTTACCCTTATTGGTTTCTTTGCTGCAGATCTCCTTCATGACAGTGACTTCACACTTGATGTCAAACGAATCGTCTCTTAGATGCGCTGATCCTTCCAGATCAGTTTTCTTGATAAACTTGGTGAAACCCCAATCGGAACCTTTGCTTTTGAAGGTGCCGTTAGATGCGGTCCTGCTGTACAGTGTCACTGGTCTTTTTTTTTAAGGAAAGCGAGAGGCTCGCTTACATTTCATTGAGAAGGAGAGAAGTAGCAAATACAAGAGTAATTTCGGGAAGACCATAGTGAAAATACAGGGGGAGAGGGGGAGGAATTACAGCAGGAAAGGGGGCAAGTAGAGAGAGGAAAAACGTTAGCGCCGAAGGATGGACAGAGCCAGGATGGACAGTTCCAGGGAAGGATTCCAACCAAGTTGAGGAGGCGAAGCAGTGGTCGATTGCTGTTAGCGTAGGGTTAACCATGTTATTGCTCCAAGTGAAAC
>KE372992.1:253583-264766 GCA_000418225.1 Zizania latifolia | reverse complement strand
AAGTTCTGTTTTCTCGAAATTTATTCTTAGCCCAGAGGCCTTCCCAAAAAGATCAAGGATGCCCTTTATGCACATAAACTGGTCTGGGCAGTCCCAAATGAAAATCCCAACATCATCAGCGTAAAAAGAAGCTCGGAATTTGATATTGTTTCCATCTAGTGGGGAAAGCAAGTTATGAGCTTCAGCAAGGGCGAGCAGTTTTTGTAGGGGATCAATGGCCAGTAGAAAGAGCATTAGAGATAGTGGATCTCCCTGGCGAACACCCTGGCCATGCCAAAAACGGTTGCCAGGAATCCCATTGAGTAAGACAGCTGAAGAGGAAGAAGAAAGAATTTGGGCAATCCAACCAGTCCATTTAGTACCAAAACCACGATGCCGGAGAAGATCAATGAGGTACGGCTAGTTTACTGAGTCGAAGGTCTTTGAAATGTCTAGCTTTATGAACCAAGAAGAAATTCTTTTTCTCTTCAGAGATTTAAGCGTACCTTGGACAAAAAGAAAATTATCATGAAGGGCTCTTTTCTTCACAAAAGCACTTTGGTTATGATCAATCAGCTGAGGAAGGAAGGGAGCAAGCCTATTAGCCATCAGCTTGGTTAGAATTTTAGCAAAACTATGCATGAGGCTAATCGGGCGATAGTTTTTAGGTGTTGTCAAGTCACCAGATTTCGGAATGAGTACGATGAACGCTGAATTAAGGAGGTGGATATACTGGGAGCCCGATTCAAAAAAATGAAGAATGGCCGCACAAAGGTCTTGTTTGATGATCTGCCAACAGTCTTTGAAGAAACTACCAATGAAACCATCTAGACCTGGAGATTTTTCCCGAGGCATATCCTGAATTACCCTTTGATTTCGTCTAGGGAGATGGGGCGTTCCAGATCTTCTAGGTTGATTGAGTTTGGATACAACTTGTTCCAATCAAGACAGCAGAGCCTACGTTGTGGGCTACCTAAGGCAGAGATGAAGAATTATTCTAGAATTTTTGCCTTTGGGACATGATCTTCAAAATACATGCCATTGAGCTGGAGGGAAGGAATGAAGTTTTTTACCCGTCGGCAGTTCATTTTTATTTGAAAAATTTTACTGTTGACATCACCTTTGCGGAGCCAGGTTAGTCTTGCTCGCTGTCGCAGCTTCGTCTTGTGAATAGCCGCTAAACCTAGGATGATTTGGCGTAGGGAAATGTGAAGGTCAAGCTCCTCAGGAGATAAAGCTCTCTCTTCTTGTGCGCTGTCTAGGAGTCTAATGACTTCTGAAGCAACTGAAAAACGAAGGTGTGTGCCGCCAATGATGTTGGAGCTCCAACGCTTGAGGTCTTTGGCCAGCCGGGAAAGTCTTTTGTGGATTATTAAAATCGGATCTGTTGTCCAAACTGGTTGAGACCAAGAGTTGGAGACCGCTTCCTGGAAGCCGGAGTAGTCAAGCCAGAAACTTTCGAAACGGAAAGTCAAAGAGCGTGTAGGCAAAGGTAATTGTTTTAGGAGGAGGGGGGCATGGTCAGAAATTGTGGACGACCCTGCAGAAAGATGAGTTCCAGGGAAGGATTCCAACCAAGTTGAGGAGGCGAAGCAGTGGTCGATTGCTGTTAGCGTAGGGTTAACCATGTTATTGCTCCAAGTGAAACGCTTGCCCACCAAGGGGATTTGCTCCAAGTGTCACTGGTCTTCCATTCTTGTCGAGCAGTTCGAAGCTGACAGTTGCCTTACACGTCTTTGGCACAAGTAGAATCAAGAGACAGAAAGAAAGACAGGTAATCTTCACTTTCTTTGGCATTACCATTAGGGTAGAATGTGATGATCCAGCTGTTGCCTCCAACACTGAATGGAATAGATGACACATACTTGCCATTCTCGATCAGCTCCTTGATTCTTGAGTATCCATCAATCTTGATCACGTGTGACACGCTCACAACTTCAGCAACAATGGCAGAGGAGACGTCTGCTGCCATTCTGGAAGTGGACTATGGTGGTAAATTTGCACAAGCAGAAGTTTTGCAGGTTTGCAGCGTTTGTAGAGAGGTGGCCGGGAGCAGGGAAGTTGAACTGATTCGACGCTGTACGTATCCAGATTTAAGTGAAACGAACAGAATAAAGCACACCTTTCACGGTTAGCTACACGAGGAGACGCCGGCTCGCCTTGGTACTTGTAGTACTCGTATATATCGCCTTGAATAAAGCAGAGGAAAACGAACAGTCTAGCATACTGGGAATCAATTCATTAATTCGTTTTTTTCGTTCTGATTAATTCTGACTTTGTTTTCAATTCACAGGTCCATGCATCTTGGTGGATCTCTGTCAGTAATCAGTTTGCCAACAGGATGCTAGTACTGCAAGTTTTTGTGAGGGATAAGTTCATTTCACGCCTTTGAGGCTTACCGTCGCCAGCCATCTTGAGGTTTCGGTAGTTTAATCCAAGCCCTCCTCGGCTCCTCGCCGGTGACCCAAACGGGAGGAGGGGATCGCCAAGATCCGTGGTAAAGCCCACTCATCCAGATCGGAACAGTTGGTCATCCTTGCATTAGCACTGCGGGACTACTGGTTAATTATTGCAGCCTTTAGTGCTGCGTTGAATGAGAGCAATCCCGGCGAACGTTGGCCGTTGGAGACCGTCGTCTACCTCCGGCCATAGCCATTCTCTTGATAGGTCGAACCCACGCGTCGGTCTCTCGCCGGCTAAGAGAAGCTGACCGCATGACCCCACTCGTCGGCCGCTGCTGTTGATGCATAATAGGTTTCGCCGATGTCACTGACAAAGGGGGCCCATATGCCAATCTGCGCGTTATTCGCTTTGTTCCACGCATCGGGTCCCACATGTCAGCCTGCATCTGCGCGCATGGTTTCGGCCGCTCGTCTCGTTGGATCGGGCCACGCTTAAACAACGTGCGGTTGTTTTGTTTCCATTAGTTCTTTTCTCTAGCAGTACGGTAAAAATAAAAATATTTGTGGATTGGTAAGCATGAACAGAGTATTACTACGTGATATACGGTAAGCGTGATTAGGATGAGATTGAAACTTAGGTGGAGGGATAAAAATTGAATGGAAAAAGATAAAGAAAGTTAGAGCCAGAGAAGCTACCTGCATGGCAGGCTTGCTCCATGGTTTAGAAAAGTTGCGAAGAGGTGGATGGTTGCCAAACGGTTTAAAGGAGTTGAGGGATTGCTGCAAAGCAGTCCGTAGGAGTAGAACCTAGGGTTCTACTTCAATCTTTTGAAAGAAAAATTACTTATGGGAAGGGTAGAGATTAAGACCTCTATGCGGTGAACTCAACAATTAGATGTTTACAAATTCAGTTTACCAAATAAAACCTAGCCACCCTTAGAAAAACCTCATCTATATAATACTCTAAGACTTGCTAAATACTTTCGTACTCACCCTTGTCTTTTCCCCTAGACTATGAAGAGCAGTTAGAAGGAGAAAATGATTTTGTTGAAGACACCGTTAATGAAAGAGTTGAAGATGGAGAATTCGCTAAACATTAAGGTTTCGAGCCTATTCCCCAAGAAGATCTAGTAGTTAGAAGTTTAATCTTGCAAGTGATGTTTGCTTCCGTTGAGTTTGCTATGAGGTAAGGTTCAATAGCATTTTTTGTAAGACTATTCAATACTTGTAATAAGCATGTCTATAATGAATTATCGCCGAACTTAGATGAATATCAGGTTTGATGTTTTATTCGATTTGGATAGTAAAACATCATCTCGGTATAGCGAAATCTATACGAGACAGGATGTTACAAACCCACCCTCCAACGACCAATCCTACTCCTATCATCCTAATTTCCTAATGCATCTTCTCCTTTTCTCTCTTCTCTCACTACAAGTTTATATGTTTATTTCCTATAAACTATTTAAATACATCATTTTTAAAATTCATGTGTTCTAAATTCCTATAAGATTCACCTATATAAAGTATTTCCATTCTACGTTTCTTCTATTTTTTGTATTTCTTAAATCCTTTTTTCCAAATGAGAACTAATAATATAGCAGAATATGCATGACCAAAGTACAAACTTACAGTGAATGGACATGCATCGTAAGGAGTAGAAACATTAAACTGGCCTTTTTCTTTTACCGAGCGAAAGGCGGCAGAAATCCTTCTAGGCTATGCTAAGTTCGCAAATCCCAATGTTTTTCTGTAACTATTAAGAGCAATACATGCTGCAACTTTACAAAACTACGATGCAGACGGTGGTAACTGAAGTGTTGTGCTGGTAGAGGTAGTGATGAGAACATGGTGTTTTGGTAACCACCACTGGGAAGATCACTTGGGTGCCAGAAGTACAAGTCACTGGACCCCATATAATTCATTAGATATGACTAAATTCTCAAGGCATACTACCAGTCTGGATGTCTCCACAACTACTAAGAAACTTTAAGTGAGCTTCCAACAAAAACAAAGCATGCCATTAGATGTTCCTTTTCCTACAAAAGTTTGTTGTCCCGTACCCTGGTACAAAACAAGGAGATTTCCGAATTGTGGCCATGCGTACATTCAAATAATCAATTCTACATACATAAACGTGTATGTAGCTATGAATTATGACAAGCTATTTCTGCATAATTTTTAGCTGGAAGCCTGGAAAGCAATAGATGCATGGCATGATGGCAAGACTCAGCGAAGAGGGCAACACAGCACAAGAGATCCTTAGGAATCCACTCTACTGAAACTCCCCTGGACCTGCAGATCAAATCACGCTACCATTGGGTATTATTACTTCATGCTGGAGATGCTTCTTCGTAAGCACAATGCTTTTACTGTTCAGTTTAAGTGGCCTTGTCTCCCATAGCCTCCTCCCGGCCAGGAGTATCAGCACCCAGGATTTCAGGTGCCCTCTTCAGAGTACAACACAGCTTCCACAATCAGGTGCATGTTGATGATGAATTGGGAGTTGGAAGGAAAATTGATTACTGGGGTGGCCTACATGGTTAAGAACAATAAGTTACAGAATGGTAGTATGCTAGTAGTAGTAGTATGTACATGCTTACCTCCACAAGTGTTCGAGAAACCTAATGACATATTCATCAGAAAACCAGCTTCGTAAGGAGGAAACAGGTGATGAGGTAGGGAGAAACCAACCACAACCTGAGACAGTGAAATGATAAGGTTAGTTAAGACCATATGCTTCAGAAGTTCCGATTTGACTCATACAAGTCCTTGGTGTATAACTGCGCAAGGCATTGAATGGGCATTGAACATCCCTATTTACAGAAAACCAACAAAAAAATGAAATAAGAAAAGACAAGGTGCGAGTGTGGCACCGTGGTTTCTGGCTAGCAAAGCAGGCATTGGAAATACTTGTCTCAAAAACAGTGGAAACTAAATGCAGAGTTTGTACAAGTAGAGGATGCCGAAAGCAAATATGCATTGTCTTGGTACATAGAATTAACTTTTTTTGCTGAAACATGTGAGCTGCAAGCAGTGGCCAAAGAAAGAAAAAAGTTATCAGAGCTAGTCAACAATAGTGCATTTTATGATATATGGGATGAGTTGGTGCAACACGCACAGGAAATGGGATCTGTAACAAGTTTGTTATTTCATTCCGGTGGTCATTCCACTTTGCTCTTGGAATAAAATGTTTTGGTACCGACATGTACCGTTTCAAGATCTAATAAAATAATATAATTATATTTAAAATATATATCAATATGATTAAATATGATATAATTAAATATATTAACATCTGTATAGCTTAAATACAATATAATACATAATTTATTATAAGTAATATGTAACGCATATCTTAAAAAAATTAAAATATAATTTTGACCAATATAGATGATATTGACCGAAATGATCGGTATTGGGCTAGTATTGGCTAGTATGGGACTAATATTGACCGAAACAGTCATTATTGACCGAAATGGCCGATATTAACCGGTATTGAAACATAAATGTTACGTTACTTAATATGTACCGATTTAAGTGATTGAATGATACATACCAGTCATTCCAATTGGTGGTAGAACGGAATTGATAAGCTTATCCATAATACCTCTTGGCATCTTAAGAACTACAAATTCACGTATAAAGATTCTGTACGATATGTTGGTTCACACGGATGTAAGGAACGTGAGAAATGTTGGGCCAGTCCTTTCCCAAGATCTCGAGTAACTTGCATTCCTCCTCCTTCAGCCACTCGTCTCTCTCTTTCACCAGACTACCTTTGCCGATCAGCGCTTGGTCCAGCTTTGTCGGAACCCATGAAAGCAACCTCCATTCATGCTTATCTCCGTGACTCGGCTGCAGCCACTCATCTAGCGGTTCCTCTTCCTCCAGTTGCTCGTCCACATTCCAAGGATTCTCCTCCTTGCTGAACGAATGTTCGCACTCATCTGCCACCTTCATCCTCTTGTCCATCATCAGTCTTTGCTGTTCCTTTTTCATCCGCTGCATCTTAAAAAGGTTCATCTTGTCATGCCCGTACATTATCTTGCTCCTCCGCCACTCCTTCATCTTCTCCTCCCGCCACTGCACCATCTTCCGCCCCTTTGGCTGCCAGACCTCTCCGTTTGGATTCTGGCATCGTGTCTCTAGTTGAAATGAGCCCCCCTCTATTTGCAACTCTTTTAGGTTACCTGGAAGGCTGTTCGGTGGTATCGATTGAATCTGGTCGCAATACTCAAGAGTGAACCTCTTCAAGGATGACAGAAAGGTCAGGCTTGATGGGAGTACGTGTACGTCGCACATAGAAAGCTCAAGCTCCTGTAGGGATGTGAACTGCTGAAGCCATTGCTCGAAAACGCTCGTAAGGTTCCTTGCTCCGTTAAGGCGTAGATATCGGAGAGACGGAGTTTGGGGAATAATATTGGTGGGACCTATACACGTAAGCATTGAAATCTCATCCAAGGTAAGGTGAGTGAGAGAATGCATAACACGATCGATTTGAGTCGGGGGCATGCTTGTCTCCATCTGCCACTCTTCATCTAATTCTATAACTGCTGTGTGATACCAAATCAGTAGATCCTTCAGGTTCCTGAGATACCACAGTCCACCTTTGATACACACTTCATGACCCCACATACGAAGATACACCAAGGACTTCAACTGTTTACATGGAATGATTAATTTGCCTGAACGATGTGAACTGTATACCTCTAAATGTGTCACACATGTTAGCCTCTGCAAATACCTTGACACCGTATCACCATGTAAACCAGAATACCAAAGAATTATCTCTTTCGTGGATGAACTTAGTGACTCAAAAGGCACCTTGCTCAAGCTGCAGGAATCTATCCGCAGCTTCTGTAGGTTCGGAATGAATTCGTTGCTCCCTGAATACATCCAACTCTCCCAGCTCTCCATAAATCCAAAGCTCAGCTCCTCCAAGGATCGGAAGACCACGTTTGAGGTCCCATAAAATTCGGACTCTATATGCTTTATTGATGGCAATTTATCCAGCTTGACCTTTTGGAGATTCTCAAGTTGTCCAAGTGGAGGAAGAACCTTCAAGTTTTTGCATGAACTTATCTCCACAGTTCGTACATGCTTGAGCTGACTCAGCCATTCCGGAAAAGCGAATCCTGAGTAACCATAAAGTTTCAGGTCTTGCAGATATGTTGGGGGAGACAAGCCCTCGAGTATCAAATCAGGTGATGCCTCTGCGAGATTATAAGCAGACCATCTTAATTCTAAAGTTGTAAGGTACTTCTTCCCAACTATGTTAGCTTCAAGTGCCTCTGCGAGATTAGTCACCATGTCAAGTTTTGAAATACAAAGGGAACCACTCAAATCGTTCATGTCCCTTAACTCAGTTATCCTATGACCATCCTCTGCTTTAATATGGTATCTGTGTAGCTCTTGCAATTTAGTTAGCTTCCCAATGCCATTAATTTTAGCAATTGTGTCTGAGCTAGCATGCAAGTGACGTAGATTGATCAGAGAGTTTATGTTTCCAGGTAATTCATCAAGTGTACAGCCTCTCAAGCCAAGAACCTGGAGGTGGCACAAACTGCATACTGAATCAGGCACTGTCTTGATCCCAGTAAAAGAAAGGTCTAGATATCTGAGGTGTTTCAATGCACTCATATCATTTGGAATCACTATACCCAAACTACAAGAAGACAAATCCAGTAAGCGTAGACTTGTTGAGCAATCAAATATTCTACCAAGAGGGTGATGAATTTCATTAGAACTGGGTTGATCAATGTCACCAATCAAAATTACAGTCCTCAACTGTTTGATGTTAATATATTTCGGAAGTGCATTTAGACCCTCCATGTCAATTGATAAATAGCGGACATCCTGTGAAACACCTCTCAAACTACTATTGATACCATGGTATTCATTAGAAGACAGTGCACTTGCAAAATCCCAAACCAAATCATGCATAATGTATCCAGTTTTACACACCGATGGCTGAAGAAAGGCCCTATTGACAAGCTCATGGAACCATTCCCCAGCTACGTCCTCCAATCTTTTGGCTCCTGTAGAACCATCCAGTTGAATAAAACCATTAGCTATCCACATCTGAACTAACTTATCCTTTTCAAAAACACAACTTCTAGGAAATATTGAACAATACACAAAGCATTGACGCAAATATCCAGGTAACTCGCTGTAACAACTTCCAAGTGAAGATATAACTCTGGTTGCAGAGCTATCATCTGAAATATTCCACCACCAACTATTTAAGAGTCTGCTCCAATGCACTCCTCCCAATTTACTTCTCAATGTTGCCCCAATTACCTTTACTGCCAGAGGCAATCCTGGTAACCTTTGTGTTATTTTTCTGCCAATTTCTTCAAGACTTTCTGTGGATAGACTTCGACAAGGTTCAAAAAATGCAAAACTCTTAAGGAGTGTCCATGAGTCATCAATTTGTAGTGGATCTAAAATTATTGGGCCTGCAGTTCCTACAGAGTCAGCTAAGCTGTATAATTGAGTTGTAACTAAGACTACACTTCCAGGTGCTCCTTTGCTTAGTACACTCCTTAAACCATTCCATATCACATCATCCCATACATCATCAAGTACCAGGAGAAATCTTTTACCTTCTATGATATTCTGAAGTTCGATATGAGCACTTTCCAGGTCGATCACATCATTGAGGTCATATTCACGATCGAAAGAATATATGATTTTTTTTATCACATCCAATTGGTTAATTTTGTCAGTCATATAGACCCATGCAAATCGATCAGCAAAGTACTCCTGAACATTTCTATCATTGAATATGAATTGGGCAAGAGCTGATTTGCCCACTCCACTGACTCCAACTATGGGAATTACTGTAGGATTCTGAAGGTATGTAACAGTACTGTTGTAACCCACCTTGTTGCCCATTTCATTTTTGAGGTAAGGGGATACTTCTGTGGCTTGCTGTGTCCATTTAGACATCTCAGTTTTCTGAAGAGTTTCTGTAATCCATCCCTTCTGAGAAATTTGTGTCTGGTTGGCTTCTTTCCTAAACTCAAGTGATGTTGGTTCTGCCACATAGTGGGCATTGTCTAGTACCATATCTCTTATCATAGCTATTTCCTCGTCACGGCCAATAAGAAAGTTGTCATGGGCCAGGGCCACCAGGCCCATGGGCGAACAGTACCGCGCGGTTAGTTAAGAGTCTTGTTAGTTTACTTCTCCAATTACAGTTAGAGTCGGTTAGAATTAAAGGGGATCCCTGCTCTATATAAATGGGTCCATAGTGTGTAATTAGGAGGCAAGGAATAAAGATCAATCTACAAACCCTACCTTAGTTCTCTAAAGTCTCCCCCGTTCTCTAGAGTCTCCCCCGTTCTCTAAAGTCTCCCTCGTTCTCCAACATAACTTGGCAAGGGGATCCACCCTACGCCAACCTATCCTACCGCTACGATCTACGCAGTCAAGGGCCTCCTACCCTAGGTGCCGACGTCCTTAACAAAAGTCATCATGAAGGAACGATTTGTTTTGGCTAGACATGGCAACACTGGATAGAGAAATCTTATCTTCTGAGGCACTCCCATTCAAGCGTGGTGTATCAACAATAGATTCACCTTCAGAATATACACTGGCAAGTTTGCTGATGATATATATCATTCTAATCATGTTCCCGTTATCAGAGGAGAGCCAAGTCATAACAGAAGAGTCGGAAGAATTACGAGCTTTCACCTCAGATTCCATGTCTTCAAGAAGTCCTTCTGCATCATGCGAAGCCTTCTCCAGACGTCGCAGCCATGCAGCGGCGGCTTCTTCTTTGTCAGGCTTGATCAGCTGCAGACTGTTCAGATTGAGGAAGCGGAGCTTGTCCTCCAGCACATCCAGCTTCTTGGTGATGCTCTTGAAGGAGTCATTACTGTTGCCCAGATAGAGGCGGAGCTTCTCGACCACTTTGCTGATCCTCGCCGACAGAATCACCCCAAAATGTTCATCGCCTAGATCCATTGATGCAGAAACGTGTGTTTGCTGAGCTTTGAAGCAAGAGCAGAGCAGAGTAGCTGTGTTGACCTTAACTTTGTACTTATCTGGAGTGACGATCTGAGGCAGATACTTCGGTCTGCTTGCGTTCGGCTGAGTTGGATCCAGCTCAATTTCCTAGTCTGAATGCGCACTTAATCAAAGAAAGAATACGTACCTAATGTTTCATTAACAAGACAGGTCAACTAGTCCACGAAAAATAATGCACCCCTGCAGATTCCAGTAGCTGGCCATGACCCATTTGCCCATTGCATTCAATCGCGTTGCAGTTGCCTTGATGATTGCTTTTGCCACATCGAGGTCAACGGCCCCATAGCTTTTGTGAACATCTTCCAGTTCTATTTCAATACGCTGATATTCTGAACTCTCTTCATTTCTTGTTACCTACTGCTTGAAGCTTAGGAGGGTAGACCACAACATGACCACCGTAGGTTTTATGATCGGGGGATGGTTCGCCGGAGTTGTCATCGCGAACTTCGTGGGCAAGGCGCGCTCCATCCTGGAGGAGCGCATCGAGCTCCGTGCTGAAGTTGGCGAGAAGCTGTTCAACGTGGAGGCTTCCCTTGCTCGTATCCAAGCATTGGTTGATGTGGCAGAGCGCAGGGCCATCGCCAACCATAACTTCACCATCTGGCTGAAGATGATCAAGGAAATTGCTTCTGAGGCAGAAGATCTGATGGATGACTTCGAGACCAAGAGAATACAAAAGAGTCTAGAGAACAAGGTTAGTGGGGTTCTGGCATACCTGATGAATAATCTGGTTCTTGTTGATGATGACATGTACAAATTGAAGGC
>KE372992.1:169275-197927 GCA_000418225.1 Zizania latifolia | reverse complement strand
AAAAAATATATATAGACCTCTTATACAATGAAGAAATACAAAAGAGGAACAAACACTAGTATATACAGCATAATCCATCTAAGATCGAAAACCATCGCATAGACATGTGGTAGAAGTGCTTGATGCCTTAATCTAAATTTTGTGGAGAACTTTAGCTAGAGTACTGTACTACTGTGTGAATTTTATGGTTGAAAGCACAGGGATTCAGATGAGCAGATGTGTAAAGTGGAGGGGCTGCGGCAGGAATTTTGCTGCACTATTTTCGAAGATAAGGAGGCGCGATTGATTAGGTCGGACACTTCTGAATTAAACCAAGGGAAAAATTCTTCGTTTTTTTTGTAACGGATATAGTACCATCTATATACTGTTGATCTTAACATCCCAACCACCTAAGCTATCTCCTTCCCTCCTCCTGATGTCATCATCTACACACCTCTCTCTCTCTCTCCTGTTTATATATATATAGCCAGGCTGTATGCATCTTTTGCAAAGCCATTCATCCATCCATTGGTATAAGCAGAGCTTGTACCCTTGAATTCAGCTAGCCTCTCACCTCCAGACACCAAGACATGGAGGATTTAGTGAGTGGCTCAACTGTGAGGAGTGTCCTTAGCTGCAGTGAAGGGCCAGCTCAGCCAGAGGAGAGCTCTTGGACAGACTACTTTGTGGATTTCATCATGTCTGAGGAGGAGAAGAAGAGACGAGATGCTTCACACTGCACTACTTATGATGGGGATGAAGACTATGGTGATTGCAGTGATCAGGAGGTGGAAGAGGAAGAAGTGCAGGAAGATTCTATGATCTCCGACGCCGCCTCTTGCGCACCCGCGGCGTTGCCTGACAGGTACAAGGAGCTGAAGAAGCTCAAGAAGGTCTTCAAGGCTCGTCTGGATCATGATGACTCCTTGGAGGACACTGCAAGCTCTCCAGTAAATAGCCCTAAGGTAGTTTACCTTAATTACATCTAGCTTCAATTCCCTATTGTTGTTGTTGTTGTTGTTGTTGTTGTTGTTAATTAAATGATTAAATCTAGAATACTGCTTGATGTTAATTTGCTTCTTTGATTTGCATATTTAAGGTCAGTGCTTTGTCACAGCTGCAATTGAGCCCTAAAAGGAATTGCAATACCAGGGACCTGACCAAGGTATAAATTCAATCAATAGTTTGTTGGTGTGTTAATAAGTTGTTGAAAAGAGAGTCATATAAGTTGTTCTTTCATTTGTGTCATGTCTCTTGAAAAGTAGTAAATAGTGTCTTGTTTTGTCATCCTCTTTTTCTTTTTCCCCCTTGAAGGAAGTTGGGATTGGAGATGATCATGGAAGAGAGGGTATGGAGTATGCAGATGAAATGGAGGGAGTGAGGTTTGTTGATCAAAGTCAGAAGAGTATAACTCCATCTGCAGAGCTAAAGGATAATGGGCTTTGTTTGTTTCCTTTGTCCATGTTGCTACACTATGATGGATGAATTTGATACTTGAATGTAGAGCATGTGTGTAGGATGTACACCTTATTACATGGATGTGTGAGATAAATGACCAAAAAATACAGTGTGCTGATACTGTGGATTTTTTTTTGGTAAAAATATGTGAATATTACTTTTCCTTCTGTCTCCTTGTTTCTGTTCCTCTCATTTTGTTTTACTCACCAGCTATGTACTGCTACAAAATGGAGCTAGCTCTGTGCATATAGTTTATTTGTTAGATAACCATATATGCAGGAGGATGCCCCAGAAAGCATTAATACATAAAGATGATACACTTTGATTAAATGATACAAAATTTTCATGACTATTTACATGGTTCTTTGAGACGTTATGCACAAATAATATATATGCACCTAAAGGTGAGATGCTCCTCAACATATATAGCTTTACTAGTTGGTACCAAAGATTGATCATAGCTTAGAGCTATTTTCACAGACTGTTCTCTTAATAGACCACATGTAAAAATAGATTTTCATATGCGGTCTCTATTAAGTGGATCACCTGTTGAATTAAGTTTCTATCTGTAAAAATGTGATATTTCTATAGGCATCCATTTGATCACATGCGGCTAGCTAAACTACTTGTAAAAAACTCAATTTGGCAGTATGTAAAAATGGTTTTCATAGTAGTAGAAGTCATGCCGGCCATAACTTGATCAAACCATATTAATATTATTCACAATGAGTGAGAGACCATCATGGCATTGCTCTAATTTACACAAGATGCTTTTCTATCACTCTTTTGTTTGCTATAAAACAAAGTTTATCCATACCAACTTGTACACTAGCTAGCTTATGAGCGCAAGATCAAATTAATGGCTGGGCAATCTACCAACTCCTTTTTTTTCCATCTCATCTACCAACTCAGTTACCTGCAGATATATAGCTAAGGAGCTAGCTTATCAGCTAGGAGTGGCTCCTCTACCAGCTGAACTTACCAAACTCTCTCTTAATTTACACGCCATATATGAAATTGCTAAAATTCTAGGGCCGGTTTCTTGGTCCAAGAAATTCCCTTCTTAAGGAGATAAAACTGGATAAACATAAAGCTAGGCATATATATGCATGCAATGGCCATGCTTGAGAGTTGAGACCATGAACAAGGAGTAGTTAGGGAGTAGCTTTCATGAAGCGAGCATAGTTAAATGCTTGACTGTTGCGAGGATTTGAAAGCTAAATGAAAGAAACAAATTAAATTGAAGGCTAGCTACAGATCCTTCCCCCTAATTTGCACCTTTAGTTTGTCCTTGATGCATGTTAAAATTAACATTATATATTTTCATGCACAGTATATCTTCGTACAATCGTACGTAGCCATGTCAATCTTAGGAGTTAGGTTTCAGGCATGAAGTCTTTAGAGCTACCTGTGTAGCTTTTCCGTTGTACGTCTCTGAACAACCGGTTCATCTCAGCTCGTTACTGTCTGAACACATGACTGCTAATAGTACTAACCAAATTATAACCAATTGCACGCTGTCAGATCAGACAAAAGAACAAATCCTACGTCGCTAACTAGTGTGCATGTTTAATTTGAGGTTGACATTGCAAATGAATGAATGTGTGGAACATCATACCATGTATTTACGACAAAAAGGTTTTGAGAAATAATAGATACGTACGACTGCAAACTGGTACATACATAGATTCAGACATATGCAAACTGCAGATCGAGTCAGCTGCGAAGAACTCTTCAGAAGCCAGTTGAACGTACGCAAAATACGGTTGATGCTTGATGGTTACCCAGCAGAACTTTGTATGTTTAAACTGAGTATCGCCTGTTGCCCACATGGATATATGAACGAGATATTCATTCCAATCGAAATGTCATGTTGCATTTTTCATCTGGTAGGTTCGTATAATCAGTAAAAAGATTAGATTCGGTTCTTAAAATTAGTTAACGTCCTTTCACGTGTACTACCGATTTATTTGATCATGTTGCAATTAACTTATAAACTAAGGTATTTTTGGGTTGTTTGGTTGAGCCATCTTGTTCAAATTTTGAAGATAAATTCTTTATTTGCTTCTCAAAGCTGAGTCAATCCCTTATTTGCTCTTCATTCTCACTATGACATATGGATCATCAAAGTATACATGTCAGTGAGACACGAGGGGCAAATAAGGGATTACACAAATTTGCCAGTGACAAAACATAGATACCTAAATCACCTTATTTCAGCCTATAAAACAACTCCATATTCTGTAAGAACACAAGAGTTTAAGATTTGCCAAACAAGCCAAGAAGCTTCCAGCATGTTACTGAAGCTCTCAGCATTGCACTTGTATACTTAGGCCAGATATATATGTTGGCCTGCATGTTACTGAAGCTTCCAGCCAAAAAGGTAGCTAGCTAGGACTGGAAAAAGGAGGAGCTTTCTTAATCCACAATCCTAATTAGGTACGGTCCTAATCACTACTCTTAGACAGTAGTGTGTCTTGTCCTTAAAAAAATTATGTTGAAGACTAATCAATCACTCTGATGATCTGAACCATCAGCGGTGTCGTAATACACTGTACACAGAATTAAAGTTGGCAACAAGTGGAACAAAAATGGCCTCTTGAATGTCCTGGAGGCCAGTACTAATCTTTCGTAAAGAAAAAGTCATGGAGGATATGTGTCCATGCATGCATGTGCAAGGCATTAAGGTTGGTAGCACATATGAACAATTGATTGAAATGTATCATATCTTATCCACGTCTTGGCTGCCAGTGTATCCGTGATTTGTATTCTTCAGCTAGCCGCCTTAATTAAAAATTGCAACAAGATGGAAATATATCGTCTGCAGAATGATACACAAGATCGAAGAATTTAGGAGAAGTCAATGATGTCCAGTATTATATTTCAGGAACAATAATCTGATCACAAGCGAGAGAATTAATTACGAGTCTTAAATGTTCATGTTACCGTCAAACAACTCAAGCTATTACCTGACACATGCAGTAACTCTTGGGTGATAAATTTTTAAGATACGTCGAGTTAATAATTATCGTTCATTTTTATAGATATAATGCTCACAATTATATTATTAAAAAAACATCAAAATGATTCATGTTTTCGTGCCTTTTTCCCAGTGCTGTTAATTGATCAGCAGAAATCTCCTGTACATTGGCATCTGCATTAAAATTCTGAATAACTGCACCATAAGTTATTCATTATGTTCTTTGATTCTCTAAAACCGTAAATATAGTTATATAAATCCTTAGCTGCCCTCGGCAAGTATTATGATGAATATTCAATATTAGACAGTAAAGCAACATGTTCTACTTGAATCATTCTCCCTGTGAAGTTGAGGTTAATTTCATATTTAGCTAGATTTTGCACCAAGTCGGCAGTTCATTGATGCACTCATTATATGATTATATCTAAAAGCTTAGAGAAACAGTGAGACACTCGATCCTAGGATGCAATTCAAGAATGCAACATGAGATGTGCCAATCCTTTCAAGGAGATAAATTTTACTGTACTTGAAAAGGTACCATAATTTTTATTGTTAATTTTGGTACCTCCTGATAAGTACCAAAATCATAGTAAAATCACTCTCTCAAGGATGACATGTTCTTTAATTTTAGAATAAACATAAATATTTATGAAAAATTTTACAGTCCTTAAAGAGATACCAAGATGTACTACGGTTTTTAGTGTTAATATTGATACCTCTTAATACCTAAGATCAGGTATTAAAATTAACACTAAAATTATGGTACCTCTTAATATTACTGTAAAATCACTCAAATATCTATACATATATCAGTTTCATTAATTTCTAGGTGGTTAATTACCACGGTAACTTTAAATATGCGAAGTATAAAATCTAATATGCCGGTGCGTGCAGTTTTCTTCTTTGCATTACACTGTCCTGTCGAACTGTCTGTCGGATCAATATCTACAAGTTAATTGCATTGTTCCATGGTCGATTTCTCCTTTTCCTCCTTTTTTCTGAGATGGCAACAGTTCGTTGCACTGACAAGAAGTTCCGTATGAGTGATGGATGCTTCACCCACCAAGAGCTAATTGGTGATTGACATCTGACAAGAACATGAAGTTGGAGCTCACATGCTCACTTAGCTTGTTCCTTTCTTTTTGGCTCGGTTTTTTTAATCCACACAGGAGGTTAGTACAGTTGCCCTGTTGCTGTTGGATTGCTGATTGCTCCCTTTCTCATCAAACGATGCTGGATTGTTCTCACTCGCAAATCAAATTAACAAGCAGACACAGTGATAATCTTGTGAAACCGTGAGCACACAAAGCTTCACGTACTGTTTAGCTTGAGAGGAACTCTGCATGCTGGTTTGACCTACGGAACAGATCAGCTGAATTTTTCAGAGTCTGACGACATGGGTCAAATTTGGATTCGGAGTTTTGATCAAGCTCAAAAATATATAAGTTGTAAACTTAAATGTTCTCTACTCGGCAAGAGAATTTTAAGGCACATTTGGTTGGAGAGACAGTGAGTTTTTCAAGTTTTTGTTGATGAATGAAGTGGAATGGAGTATCTCAGGAGATTATTTTCTTAGATATGATTGTGAATGAGCTCATCTCAAAAAAATTATGCAAACATAGCGATCCCACTTAAGATGTAAAGATTATTGAGTCACTTATATTCCAACACTCCCTCACGCGAGAACACGAGACTTCTAGCTCTGATATCATATTAAGTTATATAAAAACACAAAAACTTAAGCTAGTAAGAAAAGATAAATAATTTACTTTATATTTCAACGAGTATAATAATATACTCAAGGTCCTGAAGTGGGATGTTGCCTATCATTACAAACTGAAATAAAATTATCTTATCATACTCTGATCTGCAACCAAACACGTCTTCAGAGAGTTGGTGCTAGATCCTTGTATATAGACAGGCAAGTGCAGAGCTGCAACTTGAGTATAATTTAATCCAGATGCTGCCATTTCAGCGTATTCCGGCAACTGCATTATATATCTTTTGTTGTTTTCTTTTTGTTGCACCCGGTAGGTACTCGATCCATTGATGGAAGACGCGCTGAATTAATACGTTAATACTGGACACACATTATGATATATATTCTGCAGGATTTCAACAGCAATCTTAGCTTGTTAGTTGCAATGCAAATTAAGTTCATGTCTGATTAGTTTACAGCTAAAGAAAAGATTGCAAAGATCCGGAAGAAATGTGAAATATGTCTGAACCAACTACCTAGATAGAGAGCTGAAAGATCCGGAAGAATCACAAGACATTGTACTTGTTTTATTTGCCTTAATTTGCCCCAATATCTTTGACAAGATTGCAATCCAGCTCTTTGTCATTTCCCATCTGTTTCAAGGGCTGATCATTTTTTACATGGAATCCAATCTAATCATTGGATAGACCTGCCCACCACTATGGATTCCATGACTTAGGTTTTGCATACAAAAATTACAAGAACAATGCAAGTTTTCATAGGGTACGTTTGGTTCTCTGCATCATGTCTAAGCTTGGCTCAAAGGATAACAATATTTGGTTGACAGGCTAGGAAAGCAATTTAGGCTCCAACAATGCAAACCATGTGCACGTGCCTAGCTGCGTGGAAACGAAATCTGTTTTTGTTTATCTCTAGCCTGGCTGGTGGGAGCAAAAATTTCGCCACGTGGACTGCACTGCAGGAACAGGGTCTTTACGTGAGAGCAAAAAATCATGTGAATGTACAGGTAACCAAACAACTTCTATAAAAAACATGTCTAAGAAATACATACAACCAAACACAAGTGATTTGCTCATCTTAAATAGGACCGTTTAGGCTAGACCCAAGAAAACGAGCCTAGCTACGCTCTATACAGGGAACCAAACGGTGCTCATAGGTGATACACGCTATACTCACGCCTTAGAGCACTTGTTTTGGGTGTCAAGTTATCGAATCTCTCTTACAATTCTTATTAAAGTTAATATGAGCTAAGAAAAATAAATGAACCAATATCACTTATATATGACATAATGATTAATTACCACATAGTTTTATCTTTATGTTTTATTGCAGTGGGTAAGACTATGTGAAATCTGGTTTATGCAACTTTTATTTTGTACTTAAAAAATCTGATGTTTTTATAAATATAATTATACTGGGTTGATAGATTTTCAGATTAGAAGATGTTTGAAAAATCCTAACCAAAAGCTACCACTCGGGGGAAAATGCAAGTTATGAACTTCATAAATAATTTTCAGGAGGCCAAATTTTCTCAGGATGTCAGGCCCAACTCAAGAGAAATTAGCCTGGGCTGAGATGGATTGGGAGTCTAAAACGGGCCATAACTGAAGCTAAGACTTTCTTAAAGAAAAAACAAAATGTAATTAACCACATGGAATAAATTGCTAAACTTATAAAGCAAGAAGTTGGCATAAGAACTACATATATGTCTTAAAATTCGTGAGTGAGCTCAAATAATATAACCATAAAAAGAAGGGCTTAACCAAGAAATCAAGAGAAAAGAATAGCTGTTTATTATCTGTTGATGTATTGTGGAAGTGGTGCATAGTAAATGGATACATGCTTGTGGCTGTAAGTTCAGAGCAGTTGTCATTGAAATCCTTGTAAGTAATTTTTTTATGTCCTTGTCTCGGCCTCAAATTGCAAATTTTCGAACTGGATATTGAGAAATTTGCAAACATGTTCAGTTCAGAAATTGGTGTACAGATATAAAGTAATAGGTTACAAATACAATACGGGCCCTTTGAAATTAAGTATTTTCAAAGGAATTTTGGAGGATTTAGTTTAATTTCTATAAAAGCCCTGTAAAATTTCTATGTCCTAAAAGAGCCCTATGAGCTAGAGGCAGGGTTAACACCGTTCGGTAACCGACATATCGCTCGTGGTCGGTACCGGTCTACCGACCGGTTTCATTTCAAATTCAAATTTGAAATTGAAAAAAATTAAAAATTTTGAAAAATTTCTTTAAAATAGTAGGTAAATTAATATTATTTATGGTGAAATTAGTTTTCAAAAATATTGAGCTATCACAAAGTTATGAACCGAGCAAAATGAACAAAAAATACAAAATGCAAAAATAATTTATTTTTTAATATTCTTCACTCGTTTTTGTTTGATTCTTTACATGCAGTCTTCTTGAATTAATGTAATATGTTTAATCAAATAAAATATCATGCTTGATGAGTACAAAATAAACATTCTTGCTTCACGTTGCTTATAACTAATGTCTACAGATGAATACAACGTCGCTTATAACTAATAGAGGCAACAATGATAAGTTAGAAATACTCGAATTATCAATTAACCATGTTATTTTGTAATTTATATTTTATTGTAAACTTATAAAATTTATGGTATTGTAAGTTTTCCATTTATCTCGAAAAATAATTTTCTACGATTTTATAATTTTTTATTTTTTCCTAAAAAAATCTGACCGGTACCGTGGTAACCGAGATGGTACCGAACCAGCGGTGACCGAAGTGCGTACCGCTATAACTGAAGTGGCTACTGCGGTAACCGAATTTGAAACCGTTTCACGAACTGATCTGAATTCAGATTTTAAAATGTAAAATTTGATCAAATTTTTTCGGTAACCGTTCGGTAACTATGGTAACCACTATATCGAGGCTGAGCGGTATTCAGTCCTAAAACAGTTTCTTAACCCTGGCTAGAGGTTGTAAGGTTTTGCGAAAAAAAACAAATATAATACCAAGGAATAATGATATATTTTTCGCATGATTTCAGTCAATTTTTCACTGCCTCACCACTTCCCTCTTGACTTTTATTTTGTTTTGCTTTGTTGCTTGTGTGTTAACTAATTTGCACTCTATTTCTTTCTTCTAATCAGATAGGTGATCAATCTTTTTTAGTCATAGTACTATAAGATTTAGTATTTTAGTATAAATATCTAGAATTTGGCCACCTGGGACAATTTAAAATAATTAGGATTATAATCCTGATTATTTGATAAGTATAGAGATGACAGATTCTAATTATTAGTTATATTACTGATTATATTTAATAAAACTTAAGCTATCCGTAATTTTTCCGTTTGTCACATAACATGCTTATAAGTTGTTTCAAAGGGGCCTTTTAGTCTAAAAGATTTTTGACTTCCTCAAAAATATGTCATCATAAATATAGATAATTCTTAATTTCAGATTTATAACTTCTGAATAGAAGATTTATCATTCCATAATGGAATCTATTTAAATAGACATATAATTATATGATGAACTTTAATAAAGCCGAAAAAAATCATCCGCATTTATTTTGTTACTATTTTATGGCAATTACCCATCCCTAAAGTTGGCTCTCGTCTCCAATTACAGCGACGCGAGGCGGCGGCAGCAGCAAGCCAGCAACCAGCGGCGAGGACGAGAACGAGATGAGATCCGCGGGCGCGTAGAACCTCTTCCGTCTTCCCCGCGGAAATCTCGCCTCTGCACTCCTCCCTCCAGATCTCCCCACGCCCCGCGGATCCGACCACCGGGAGCGCCGCTCCCACATCACCGGCGGGGGAGGCGGCAGGCAGGCAGGCCGGCCGGCAGCCATGATCACCTCCAGCAAGCTCAAGTCGGTCGACTTCTACAGGTCCCTCCCCCTCCCTCCCCCTTCCCTCCATTGCCCCTGCCGTCGCCCCTCGTGGGCTCCGTCCCGTCGGGGTGCTGGTGCTGAGTAGGGAGTACTGCGTGCGTGGGCATTTTTGTCGTCCGCGCGCGCGCTTGTGGCTCGATGCGACTCGCGGCCGGGGTTTGGGTGAATGGGGTTTGCTTCGTGTCTGGGCGGATTCGGTGAATCCCTTGGGTACCAGCCTGTTTGTGAGCGGTCGCAGTTTGCCGTGGTTGCCCAGCAGCAGTGGTTCGGAATTGCAGTAGATGATTTATGCTGGTTCCTAGGGTACTGAAAAATCTAAACTTGCGTGTTTTTTGTGCAGACATTGCGAGTAGTGTAATGTCCAGTGTTTTGTTTCTTATTTTCTATGGAAGTGGTTGATTTCTGATGTTTTTTTGTGCTTGCAGGAAAATTCCTAGGGATTTGACAGAGGCATCATTATCTGGGGCTGGATTGTCCATTGTAGCAGCACTAGCTATGGTGTTTTTGTTTGGGATGGTCTGTTTGTTGCTTGTTCTGTCAGTTTCTGTTCTGTTGTCTATCGCAGTTGTTATTTTTGGATTTCATTTCTTTTTACTTCGGTTTCAGTTTTAAGGAAAAAACGAAAACGATAGGACTGTTTTTGTGTTCCACCTGGTGATTGTAAACTGAACTTTGGTTAAGACACATACAAAATGACAGAACACTTATTTGTTTATGCAGATGAGTTGTCTTCTACCTTTCAGCCTGCTGTACTATAGCTAACTGCTATTGACAAATCAATCTAGACTCGTTTGTTTTGTTTAATGGTTGAAAACAGTTCATTTCATATCACCTTCTTTAACTGACTGTTAGTCATGTTAATTCTTCAACATGATAGGCTAGATTCTTAAGTCACCTATGAACATGGGAACTTGAACCAAACTTGGTTGAATTTCATTTGAGTGAATTATCTATCAAACGTTGGAAGTGGTAGTTTGGTTATGCCGTACTCTCAGATGTAGTCCATTACTCTGGAAACAATCATCACTTGGTTGCCATTTGTTAAGCATCATGATGTGCTGTAGGTGCTTGACTTAATTACTTCCAGCCTGATAGATGGCCTGCTAGTGCTTATTATCAGGCAAGAGCACCAGAATTTTTACTAGATGTTTTCAGGAATTTTTAGCTGTGCTGAACTGATTCCTTAATCATGCTTTGAACTAGAGGGCATTTTAAATGTTACCTGCAGTTGAAACGTTAAACCTGTTGAATTGTTATTGCAGGAACTGAGTAATTACTTAGCAGTCAATACTGCCACATCTGTAATTGTTGATAGGAGTGCAGATGGGGAGTTCTTACGGATAGATTTTAACTTAAGGTAAATTCTATGCCATGTCTCAACAACTGATAAGTTCAGAATTCAAAACTAGAATCTTAATGGTTGTATAATAACACTGCTATCATTATGGTCATATGGTGTACACTTTATAGAACTGATCATTTCACTAATCGTGTGCACTGCTGATATTAATGTTTTCCTGTTGTGATTACAATTTTAGATGCAATGTATGCCTCAACAGGGCACATAGATTATTGCTTTTAATGGTGTATTATATAGATATATGCCATTACAAGGTACTTGTACATGTCTTTCGAAGTATTTGTACTCTGAATTGTGTAAAACAACATATGATATGTACTTCAACATTCTTCTACAGTCAGCTAATGTACCAGATCCAACCATTTATAGTGTGTTTTAGAGTAATCTTGATGTTCTTTTACCCAGCTGTTGCCAGTTGCCACCCTTAGAGTCCTTATAACCTGAGAGCCATTATTGAAACTTGAAATTGATGTTCTGAATTGCAAGCTAACAAGGGTCAAGGGCTAGTCAGTGCATTGCTCATATGTTTGAATGGGATAATGTATAGAAGGATCTATATTAGTCTAGATTGTTGCACATTTTTTTATTGGATGACTTCAGTAAAGCTGGATTCAAACCTTTAATTGTTGTTCCCGTAAAGTCTCACTATCTGGTTCTGTGTTTTACAGCTTTCCTGCACTTTCATGTGAATTTGCATCAGTTGATGTCAGTGATGTTTTGGGAACAGTAAGATTCTAAGTCGATCTCATGTACTTTGTTTTTGTTCTTTGGCTTTCTAGAACATGAATATAAAATATGCATCATTTTCGTTGAAGAACATCAATGACATATTGTGCTTTCCATTAAAAAATGGTATTGATGTATTTATCTGTTAACTTGCCATTAAAAATAATTTTACACTACATGTAAACTACATGTATTTTTGTACACCAACGTAAAAAATATGAAATACATTTTAATAGTTCTTGCAAAGTTGCTTGCATGTCAAAAGAATGGAATTTATCATAACTGTTTTGCTGGCTATAAGCATTTCCTGAATATATCTTGGCATCTTGCTTTCTGTAGCTTGAGTTTTTTGCACGCTGGTTTAACGTAAAATTTTCTCGTCAAAACATATGCAGAACAGATTGAATATAACAAAAACTGTTCGCAAGTATTCAATTGATCGGAATTTAGTACCTACTGGATCTGAGTTCCACCCAGGACCTATTCCCACTGTCAACAAGCATGGTGATGATGTCGAAGAATACCATGGTGATGGTTCAGTCGCCTTGTCCTCACGCAATTTTGATAGCTATTCACACCAGTAAGTATTCAATTATCTATTTCAATATGAACCTACATGTATCACATTTGTACCTCGAGCATTTTCGCCTTGCATTTCAGAATCATATCAATAGTCAATAAATTATTGATGTATGCTGTCCACCATCTTTCTGCTTCACATTCATGGAGAAATATATACTTTGTATATCCATGACTCCTATCACTTTTGGCAGATTCTCTATGACAATAATCTTTATCTTGCCTGCCTCACATATTTCTCCTTGAATTATCATTCAGTGGATCTAGTTTACCCCTCTTGTATTCTTTGGGAGCCCAAATACTGTTTCCATTGATAATTTCCATGGCCTTCTTTTTCAGGTATCCTGTTTTGGTCGTTAATTTTTATGCACCCTGGTGTTACTGGAGCAACCGATTGGTTAGAATTCATCTTGTTCCCCCGCATTTAGTTTTTTTATTGCTCATGCTACTATATTTGTATGGAAATTATTATTAGATTATTTCAAGGTAATGTACAAGTCATGTCAGCATAGTGTCTCAGTGAGCAGTGCTTCAAATGCTTGTTCGATGTTTTCGGGGGAATCAAATTTCAATATTTTATTATTCCAAGTGAATTATATAACATATGTGACTGTATTCTGTTGAAGTAACATATGGAAGCATATCTGATCACTTAATTTTCCTCCAGAAACCTTCATGGGAGAAGACTGCGAACATAATAAGGGAGAGGTACCACTGTTTTTCTTTATTTGTGTTTCATGGTTTACAGTACTGTTTAATCTATACCATCTTGGTTTTTCTCGCATGCAGATATGATCCTGAAATGGATGGCAGAATCATTATCGGCAAGGTTGACTGCACTGAAGAAGTTGACTTGTGTAGGAGGTTTGTCTGTACTGATTGACTTAGCATCTATATCCTGTAACCTGAACTCCTACAAATCCTTGTTTGTTATGTACCAAGAGTAAATTTTGGTTAATTAGTTGTAAAATCCCCAAGAAACTGACATTATGATGCAACCATCTTTCATGTGCTATCAGTGTTTTTGTCCTCACATCCTGGTTTTGTGGATGCTTAGGCCTTCTGGACCTATTTGCATTTGAAATGATTATAAAACATTTTTTCATGTGTTGCATATTGAATAAACAGTGCCAGAACCAGAACTCAATGTTGATTATGTCTTTACAAGAAGATGAGCTATTCTGCTTGTAATGACCCTGGTTTCTCTGTAATGCTGCCACTGCCAGAGATGTACATGGCAGCATTTCAAGTTATGCATATTGAATGTGAACCACAAGAAAACCTTAAATTGTTGTCCCTCTAATTTTTACCTAATTATGTGACTATGTGTGCTCCTGTTATACTTGTCAATCAAATCAATAAACAATTAAGGCATACATTCATTGTGTTAGTTCGCTATATGCAGGAATCATATACAAGGTTATCCATCAATTCGCATTTTCCGTAAAGGGAGTGATGTTAAGTAAGCACAAGTGAACCTTACATTCTCTTTCAGATATCTTCTGGATTAACTTGCTATGTAGATACTACTGAGACTGTAGACCTGTGAAACACTTGCAATCTTTTTTTCCCGAGTTCCACAAAAACAAACAAATTGCCATTTGTGCAGGGAGAATCAGGGTCACCATGATCATGAATCGTACTATGGTGAACGTGATACTGAGAGTTTGGTAGCGGTATGTTATGTCATGTATCCAATTATTTTTTTTATGTATTACATGGTTTACTTCATATGATACACCCTAAGCTTTAGCTTACCTGTAAAAGGGGAATGACTTTTTTCCTAGGGAAAATAAAGGCTAAATACTGTTTGCTTGTTAATATCTGATTTAATATTTCATGATCTTGTCAAATTGTGGATTAAATTCCTGATATATTTTGCGGGCCTCAGGCAATGGAAACTTATGTTGCAAATATCCCAAAAGAAGTTCATGTGCTAGCTTTGGAGGACAAATCCAATAAGACTGTTGATCCTGCAAAACGTCCTGCTCCATTGACCAGTGGATGCAGAATTGAAGGTTTTGTGCGGGTCAAAAAGGTAAATGAACGTCTAAAGCAATAATATGTTGATGATGATTTCTATGTGTAGTATTTGACTTCTTTTTCACTCTTTATCAGGTTCCTGGGAGTGTTGTAATCTCAGCTCGATCTGGTTCCCACTCATTTGATCCATCCCAGATAAATGTTTCCCACTATGTAACACAGTTCTCGTTTGGCACAAGGCTCTCATCAAAGATGCTTAACGAACTGAAAAGACTAACTCCCTATCTTGGTGGACACCATGATAGATTAGCTGGCCAGTCTTATCTTGTTAAACATGGTGGTGTTGATGCCAACGTTACTGTAAGTTCATAAAATTTGCTTAATTTTCTTGTTCAGATGATACAGGCATCAGCACTTGTTCCAGCATCAATTTTCTGGTTTCTTAGTGGGTAACATAGCTTTTGTTTCGTCATCATTCTTAGATTGAGCATTACCTGCAAATTGTGAAGACCGAGCTTGTTAAAGTCAGATCATCAAAGGAATTGAAGCTGCTTGAAGAGTATGAATACACAGCGCACAGCAGCTTGGTGCACAGCTTCTACGTTCCTGTTGTAAAATTCCATTTCGAACCTTCTCCCATGCAGGTTGGTATCTCACCTTTTTTCTTTGTTCATTAACAAGTAGAAGAAAACTTGTTTAAACTTGTTCTAATTTTATTATCACTTCAAGGTCTTGGTGACTGAACTTCCAAGATCCTTCTCCCATTTCATCACAAATGTTTGTGCTATTATTGGTGGAGTTTTCACGGTGAGAGCATGCCTTTTTTTATCCTTTTCATATTTCTGAATCCGTCAAGTGCAACATGGCTCTAATGAAATGTAACCTGCAAATTCTAGGTCTCTGGAATACTGGATTCCATCTTTCACAACACCTTACGGCTGGTTAAGAAGGTCGAGCTAGGGAAGAACATTTGAACAATAAAGTTCATCTTCAGAAGCAGCCCCAAGTTTAGGGGCTGCACTAGTTGGTCATTATTTTGTTACACCAGGGTATAAATTCTTAATATATTAATATGTGAAAGGGGGATGGTGGTGGGTTGATAGAGGAGAAAGTTGGGGTCATGATATAACTAGTGACCTCACCATTTTGCTAAACATAAGACACTGGATCCTTGTTAGCTATACCTATGTTAATTTGCCCAGACCATCTGATGTGATACTAAGTGGGCACTGTGCTGATATCACCTGCCATTGTTACACTTTATTTGTCTGACGTGAGATGCTTAATCTTTCATATAAAGTAAGGTGGTGTATGGATGTTGGGATGAAGTAGGACGGGATAGGGCGAGTCTATTTTCTGGTTGTTTGGTTCAGGGGCGAAGTGGGATAGGAAAGTCCTGGAGAGAAATGAAATATTCTGCTTAGATGCGGGATGGAGCTGTCCTAAAAAATGAGCGGACAGAGGTATCCTAGTTTGAGCGCAGCGTGGCTGGGGCGAAGCAAGCGTGGTCAGGGTGGAACGGGCATGGCTGAGGCATCGAGGGGTGGTTGGCTAGGGCAGAGTGAGGGTAGTCGAGGTGGAGCGAGGGTGGTGGGGTCAGCTGGGGCGAAGCGGGTGTAGCTAGGGTGGCTGAGGTTAGCGCGCCGCATCGACGTGAGGGGGCCGACATTGGTGTAGGGAAGAAGTTCTGTGAGGATGACACGTGGGATCTACCTGGTAGAGATTTTATCCTATTTTTTTAAGTATCTCTAACCAAATAGAAAACGTGGGATGAATTCATCGCATTAACCAAAAAAAAAAAAGATGATTCCATTCTAAAAAAGAACAATCTTATCTTGTTTAAACATAGTAAGGGTATATGATTTGATCTCTTTTTTAGCATGATGTTTATGTGTTTCATTAAAAAATAAAAAGCTTCAGGTAACACGAACCGAGGTGGCGCAGCGCGAGCTGCTCTCCCTCTTGAACGGGTACACGATGACGCTGCAAGCCACCATGAAGTCCGCGCTCACCTCGAACGGCTGGGGCCGGAGCGCCGCATCCTTGCCGGCCACCGCGGTTGCGGTCTCGAACGGCAGCGCGCCGGTGGCGACCACGTCGACCACGTAGAGCCTTTCCAGGATGGCTCTGGCCGCGTCCACCTGCACCGGCGCCCGGACCGTTCTCGTCGACCGCGCCGGGATCTTCCCCGCCGGCGCGGCGGACCACCCCACAGCCGCGCCGTGGTATGCCACCTCTGTGACCACCTCGCCGTACCGGAGCGGCGCGTGGTTCGGGTTGTGCACCGTGACCTCCACGGCCAGCGTGAGGTTCAGCTCCGGCGGGAGGACGCTGAAGGCGCGGAGCTGCGTGTCCACCGCCGCCGACACCACCCGCGGCGGGCATGGCCGGAGCACGGCGAGGTAGAGCGCGACGAGGGCGACGCCGAGCAGCGCGCAGCAGCCCACCACGGCCACCTTCTTCTTGATCCTTGCCATGCTTGATTGCGAGAAGCAAGATGGAAGAAAAAAAAATCTGGCGTTTTTTGTGGTAATTTTAGTACGTTACCACAAAAAATGCCGGTGTTTGAAAGCAGGTGTCACCGTGTCCTTTGCTTAAGGGGAGGTTATATTTTTCTAGACCACAGCTAAATAATATTTACTCTTTTATCATACCATATATATGTATTATATGTAGCCACTAAATCTAATTGTTATATATACAGAATATAATAAAAGAACAAACACTACTTAACTGTATGGCATGAGAATAAAAATTTAATTTTTCTGAGCTAGTTCAACATGACTGTAGAGCATATCAGTAGTTTTGAAATTAAATATTGAATGATTAGAAAAATGTATCGGTAACTACATGCTGTATAGTTCTCCAGTAGTATATTTACTAGCTGCAATTTTGCATAATTTCATTTAAACATCCACGATATTATCGCATAATATGCTAGTTGCCGTGGTTAACTAATTAGGTCTCTTTTACAACGGATTATTTTTAAAGTAAATTTAAAAGATTTAGTTTAATTTACGTAAAAATAGTATGTTCCAGAACCAGGCTTCTTTTATGGGGAAATCAATTATTTGCCCCTGCAAAGAAATTTCCTCTACGACCCGAAATTCATGTGTGTGTATTGCAAACAATTAAGCTTCAATAGAGAATAAAGATTATCTTGTTCATGGACCAAGTTTATGTGCAGTAATTAAACCAAGTCAAGCCAAAATATAGTAAGATTGGTAATCACAGAAATGAAGCATATGTGCCGACCTGCATATGGACCAATTAAAAAGGATATACTCGCATAAATTCAAAAGGTACTTGGTTGTTTTGAAAAGGCGCTATTTTCCAAGGACAAAACGCATAATTCGAATAAGGAGTTATATATAGCTTCAAATTTATCAGTACGGTCCCCAAAAGAAAAAGGATCAGACGTGAAAAAAAAATTAAAATCACATTGTGATTGTGATTTTAATTTTTTTCTTGCTTTGTTCGTGGTTTTTGAGGTAAATCAATGGCACTAGGGGAAGGAGAGGGAATTGCCCTTTGTGTGGGAAGCACCATTGGAATTTCAGTTGTTTTTTCTTTTTTTTTCTTTCTTTGTTTGGGCCTCAACACTGGACTGCTTATTGGTTTCAATTCTTCAATTGTTTGGTTTGATATATTGGATGACTGGATTTTGTGAAGATTTCAGCTTTCACCTTTCAGCTTCCCAACTAAACACATCTTAATATAGAAAGCCCTGAATGTTTTACCGCTACTTTGACACCAAGATATCTCACCAGATGCTATATTACAACGCATGCTAAAAGCAACCTGAACTTCTTTTATCCACTAATTATCAATGCATGACAGAATTAGGATGGTACAGTTACAGAGCACCATCTTAGCAATCGCCCTGAATCAATTGCAGATTTGCAGCCAGCAGTTGGGATGAGTAGATCTGCACGCGTCGATCGGTTTCGACATGCAATCACATCGCTAGGTAGGTTTACACCTTCGCTGCATCATCATCAGTCACTCGAGCCTCTGTGTCACGCAGCTCCAAGCCTGCAGGTTTACCTGCACCCATCTTGTTCAGTTCGTCCTGTTCCTCCATGCTCTTCCCCCACAGAACATTGTACAGGCCTCCGATCAGTAGCACCCCAGCAAAAACACTGCACAACCAGATCGACAGCATCAGGAAAAGATTGTTTTTTTGGAAACAATGCAGAGAGTTCGTGCAAGTAATTCAGGATATGCATAGTTACATACCTTCCTAGGCTAACTGAATCTCCCAAGATGAAAGAGGAGATGATGATCGTGAACACGAAAGTAAGCGGCATCGACATGGCGAGGAACACCGGCCCCCTGTAGGCGATCGTCCACATCTGCATGTAGTACGAGAGCGCTGTGACGACCACACCCTGCAATTATATTTGTTTCAGTTGAGAATTAGTTTCGACTTTGCAGGACATGAACTTGAGGATTTCATCAGAATCCAGAAGCTGAATTACGCTGTAGATTATGGCAGCGAGGCCAGCATTCCATCCCAACTTCCACTTGGAGAGGTCCCTCTCGGCTGCAGCGGCCACAACGAAGGCCTGCACTGATGCACAGGAGATCTGCAGAGTGGTGTTCATCAGCTTGGAGGTGTCTTCTATCAGTGGCCCCTGAAAAGATGACACCATGCTGATTGCTGAACATAATCCATGAAAATTAAGGTCTGAATTCAGTGAATTTCCCATCAAATTTGAAGCTTTAGTTTGTGTGTGTACATACCTGAAGAACTGTCCATAATCCAGCTAAAATGTTGGAGAGTGTCATGAGGAAAATCCCATACACCCATTGCTTCTTGGAGTGGCTGTCTGAATCTCCTGTAGGTGAAGTGCTGCCTCCTTGATGAAACATGTGGCGATGGTTGAATGATCTGAACATTGGGCCCTCGTAGAAGGCCAGCACGGTGACGCCGGCGATGCAGAGCAGAATACCTGCTGCTTTTACATTGCCATGCAACTTCTTCAGCTTCATAGATTCCATCCTGCCACAGAGGAGTGTAACTTGTTCAATCTTCTGATCAAGTGCATGCTTCTGAACAAAGATGATGGCCTACAAAAATGGAACAAAAGTAGAGATTCCATTACCCAAATGCAACAGCAAGGATGAAGGTGACCACTGGTTGAACGTTGTACAATGCTGATGACGATGTTGCTGAAGCATAATTCAGACCAAGGTTAAACAAGTCGCCGCAGGCTGTCACCCTTGGAGAAAAAAATGGGAACTGCATCAGTTTATAATCCAGGGTAATACATGTAAAATTCAGACGTGTTATCTAATAAAAACCACTCTTTGCATGAACATCTGACCCTGTGCACTGTTATCTATGCAACATTGACATGAACATGAAGCAACTTAATGCAGAGCAGAATAATTGAATCCACAAAATGAGGAAGATTGGAAGAGCAGTGTGAGGCATGCACAGAATAAGAGTTTAGATAACAACAGGGCACACCAAGAGATGGCTTGTGAATTGTGAACAAATATTCACATCCAAAGTGGTATGTTAATGTAGGCTTGATTCTCCATGAAATATCATTGCCCAGACAACTAGACAAGACTAACAGAGAGAAAGGTCACAGCTGCTGCATGAACTTTGATTTGAGAGAATAACTCTTGCATGCTTGGATCATGGACTAAGTAGAATCACAAGAGCAATTCAGTTCATACTAGAGTAATTCAACCTACCCATATAATGCATGTATAAACATTTTCCCTGCAATTTTTAACGTCACCGGATTAGCTTTTCGCCTGCATAACAAGAAGTCAAGAACATCAGAAGAAAATGATGAAGTCACCATCAATGCATAGTTAATTAAAATGATCCTCAAAACCCAAAAAAAAGGAACAGCTGACAAGCTGACTGACCTCTCTAAAATAAAAGTAGCAGGGATCAACACAAGTGCAGCAGTAGTATGCCTATAGAACAAAAACACCAGTGGGTTCATGCCCTGATCCAAGGCGACCTTGCTCATGACATGCATACCAGAGTACATGATCCTGATTAGAACAACGGCTGCATAAGCCTTAGTGCCACCACTACCCATCTTGAGTTCTTGATGAGTAGTTGCTAAGTTGCTGCAATTCTGAAACTTCTGAACTTCTGAAGCTTGAGTCGTCAGACCTGTGTGCCGCCTATATATACATTATTGCTAAAAGAACTGGCACAGCAACCTTGTAAGAGCATTACATGGATAATCTGTCTGATGCATCATCATCTAATCATGTTAGGAGAATGGGAAGGAAATTTGGTGAGGGGTGATCTGAGCATCCACTGAAGAGGGAAAATATGGTTTAGCAAGCGATCTGAGTCGATCCCAACTTATTCGGATAGGAGTATTAGTGGCTCTCAGTTGTTACCATTTGGAGCATCAAGGCCACTACTTTAATCACTTGGGCAAATGCAATGGATCACACTGTTTCATGTCAACATATTTATATGCATAATTGCATACTGATTCTTCTTAATCCTAGCTGATGACTAGTGGCTAAAAGGGGACATGAGAATTTGTGACAGATGGAACAAGCAAACAGACATGTAGAATTAGAAAGCATGCTGCACAGATCCACAAACCCAAGTGCATGATGTGCTGGTTCTGAATGTTGCCTCAGATTTAAGTGTTAATTGGATAGCATAGCTAGATTCATGGTGTTAGCGCATGCATCTGTTTCTAGTTCCCATCAAATTTATGAGAAAATATATAGGTAGAGTGAAGTGGTAGTAGCTTTGGCTTGCACCCAGAATATATAATTAGCACTCACGCCAGCTCCTTTATAATGGATATGTGTATCCCTCTTATTAAATGGTGTGTAGGACAAATCAAGATCATTTTGGCAGGTGCTAATGAGAAAATTGTACTCATTCTTGCTTCTTTAGAAGTTCATAATTGTGGTGGTTCCGTGATGCGGAAGGCAAAGTTCTCCACTTTGCCTGTCTAGTTCAGTAGTTTGCCGAAAAACTGTGCGTATGCTGTTTGCAAGACTGGATTCAGCTGATAGTTAGAGATTTCAGTAGAAGTTCTGAATTTGTACCAATGCAACTTCTGAAGCAGTTATTAGATGCTAATGAAATTCTTAGTTCAAACAAAAATAGCAACAAGATTATAAATGTGCTTCCTTTTCCTTGGCTCCTTGCCAAAGTTTTATCAGTTAATATAGTTGACTAGATACTGACTAGCACAAATCTACTAGCATATAGACATTTACACCAGAGTGCAGGAGGACACTGCACCATTGCACCAATGCATTTACATCAGTAAACATAAAATAATTAAGCTTTTCAGCAGTGCGTTCCTAGCTATCTGGCAATAAACCGAGCTGGTAAGAACTAGCTATATGCACATGCATATAGATTAATGGACAAGGGAAGAAGAAGATTCTAGACTATTCCACCTTAGGTCCGTACGAATTGAAGCAATATTATTGCTAGCTACTCCCTTCGTCACATAATATTATAATTTAATATCTGATTTGATATTTTATTGTACAACGTACAGTGACACTGTCCAGATTCATTGTACTATAAAATATTAAATTCGGTTCTAGGTTGTAACATTATAGTAGTGGCTAGCAGCCTAGCAGCCTTTGCATATCAAGATAGATATGGTTGATCATCTTTAGTTGATTGTTTTTGCCTTTTTTTTCTCTGCTAGCTAGCTGCTGGTGGATGCAGGACAGAGTACAGACTGATGAGTCGGAAAAGTTTGTCGATTGGCATGCATTCTCAGATGGATCATACAGCGACACAAGATCAGATCAGCTAATCGTTTTCTTTATCAGAAGGACATGGGATGATTGGGGATAGATGTCGATCGATCGCTCCGTGTACCGTCGGTGGTGTGTTAAGTTGGGACACACACGATTGTGCGCTAGTGCTCGATGATCTAGAATTCTAGATCATAAAAACATTTTATGATCTTGTTGTATCTAGGTATATATGTTCATATTTCGACAGGAAAGTCTTATAACTTGTGTGATTAATATATATCCGCAGTGAAAAGTTGGTGAAACCAACTGTATGACCAGCGACTTCAACTGCCATGGCTATTGAGTACTGTGACCTGTTGCTTCACGTTAATTGGTTAGTGTCGCCAAGAATTCATGCGAGATCGAGGAGGAAGCCGTTCATAGATTATAAATCTTTCCTTTGGATGGGTACGTGATTAAACCCGATGGATACCCATATTTATTAATATAAATCTTATACATTAAGAAACTCATATTCACATATGAGTACAACTTACACATACCTATACCTAGAGCCGTACCTATATTTTGGAGACCTCGGAACGAAATGTGTCATGAGCCTCAAAATATAAGCATCTAAAATTAAAATTAAAAATCAGTACTGTTCTAAACTAGAAATGGGCTGGTTCTGCTCTGCCAGCCCAACAACAGAGAGCGCAAGAAATTGCTGGCCCAACCCAATAGCGCGCGCAACAAAGCTGAAAATACTGCTTGCGCTGGGATCGAACCAGTGACGTGACGTGAAGGTGTTTGCCTTTGCGCTAGCGAGTATTTTATGGTGTATGTTAATTTAAATATAGGAGTCTTGAACTGCCAAATATTCCTCCGTAGATACAGCCCTGTCCATATAGATAATGTTAATAGATTATATAACATCAAACTATGTAACTTTATAAATATAAACATATGAAAATTGATAAATATATAACAAATATAAATATGTGTATCAATACAAGACAAATAGATAATAATACACTGCGTAACAAACTAAGTGTTTAAGTGTTTAACTCATAATCAACTTAACCACATAGCTACGAGAACATATAATCAACTTAACCACATTAACCTACTTGGTCACTTTCACTGGCCACCACAACACTAAGACATCAAGCCATCAAGAGGAAGGTCGCCGCTCTATAGAAATAGGATAAGAGAAGAGAGGAGAAATGTGTGATACAGTTAGGGTTGAGCTTATTGTAACTCTATTTTATAATCCATGAATTGACTATTATTAGGCTATATTTTAGGACACATAATTACACGTGGACAGTGTAATATGCTAAATCAGAGGCCGTACGCTCTGGAGGCTTTGGACGTGTGTTGGGCTAGGCTCCTTCAACTTCATTGGTCAGGCCGCTAGGCCGGAGCCTTACTCATGCTCTCGGCCTAACAAATATGGGCCCAAAGCTACCTCAAAACCCAAATTCAATTTGAGTGTGTTTAGTTGGATTTTTCAACCGATTTCTTATTTAAAATTTTAAAAACTGAACCGATAGCTCAACCTAGCGACATATATTCTTGAAAAACACAATATTATTAACGTGTAAAATAAAAGTTGCCTAAATCAAAATTGTACACATTTTCAACCCATAACATAACTATAAAGTAATATCTATCATACAATACATACGTGGTATTCATTCGTTTGTTTTTAAGCTCATAATATATTTCAAACAGTTCAAAACTATTTTTTTAATCTACATATCAACTAAATAGTTTTTAAAAAAAATAGTTAGCAAGTCACATTTTTGACTCAGAAATTGATGCAACATCATGAAAAAGATAAATCTTTAGGTATATTGCAGAGTTCCGAGTCACAAAATCATAGCCTAACTCGCCGCTAGTCCTCCCACTTGTGCTACTGCGAGCGAAGCATCTTGACTACTCAACCGCTTGATTCTTGATATCACTCTGGCAATGATGCGATACATAATGCCTATGATCATTAAGATATAATAGCCATAACATTTTTAACACTAAGTTTTTTATTTTACTACAATTTGCGCAAATTTAAAAACATGCCATCTTTAATATACATTTTACAATCTTTTTTATTCTCTCCATCGTAAAATATAATAAATTTTAGAATCCAAAATTTATCATAAATATAACAATTTATTAATATTTTTATCTAAAATAATCATATTATCCCTAGACTTGATTACTCATTAATCTATCAAAATATTTCTAGATAGTATGATTTTATTACCCATCTCCTTAATATACATGTCAAGTCTAAACTTTGCTAAATTCTAGGATAGGTGGAGTCTAACATAGAGGAATCTATGCACAGTTCACAATCTATTTAAGCATAGGGACTTTTTTGGTAAACTATCAGTTGTATTACACCAAAACATTCGATGATTAGTCAATCAAAATGTGGTTTCAATTATTGTCCAAAGTTAACTCAGCTAATTATAATTATATATATCATTTATATAAGTGAAACTGAAAATATTTGAGTAATAAATCATCGAGTTTCTTAAACCCGTACTCTCTCGTAAAAAGTTGAACATTTCTTGGAGCCTGATCCAAAAGAAAAAACTAATGCCAGATCAATCCAGCCATTAATGACTCCCCATCAAACAAAACCCAAACCTTTAGATCCAACAAGCTCAAACAAAAGGCAATCCAGTTTTCAATATGCAATAACAAAGGCGAAACCGAAAACTGTCATGCAATAATAACGGTGAAACCGAAAACTGTCACACCAACGAACTCATCACTCTTTCAAGAAGAACAGTAGCAAGTGGAGCTTTCCATTTCCCACCATGAAAACGGCAGCACCAAGAAGGGAAAAGGGAGGAGAGAGAGATGCCCGGAGAAGCCGGCAAGCTCGAGCCAAGCAGCGGCTTGGAACCGGTCGTCCTCGTCCTCCCACCCACCTCGCGCCTTCCTCCCCATGGCCCCCGACCTCCTAATTTAACCCCCACACCCACCTCCCCGGTTTGCCCTGACCCCGTCCCCCCTTTACCTGCCCCTCCTCCTGCGATTCCACTCCCATCCGTCGGCCCAGGAGGAAGGTCCAAGGGCAAGGGGGGATCGGCTCCGCCGCGCGTGGTCCGGTCTCTTTTTCCGTGGCCGCGTTCGTCGGGCGGGCGTTTCTTGGTTTCTTGCCTTCTCTGAGGTCGACGACGATTGGAGCCCTGCCCGGGTCCTCCCCTCAAGGTGTTCTTGGCTTGTCGGTTGGATTTGGGCCTCTGGTGGATTTGTCGGCCTGTTCTTGAGTTGGTCGCAAGATGATCAAGTGGGGCATCAACAGCGGCACGCCGGCGGATTCGTATTATGAGGTCCGGTCGGATTGCACGGACGATGTGCCCAAGAGCAAGTTCAAGATCAAGGTTTGATTTTTTTTCTTTCCTATTTCATTTCATATTAGGAGTTTGGTTGGCTGTTGTTGTGTGATCTTGCATATTTTGCATCATGTAATAAAGTGGTTCTCGTCAATATGGGATTTTTCTGTGGTTCTCTATATAGCAGAGAAGAGATGGATGAATGTGGACAAGAGATATTGGTAGCTACTCTCCTTTCATTACATATTGTAAGAAGTTTAAATTTTTTAAGTTAAACATATTCAACTTTGACGATTTTTATAAAAATATATACTAACGATTACAACATCAAATTAGTTTTATTAAATCAACCATTAAATATGTTTTAATAGTATATTTATTTGATATTGTAAATGTTAATATACTTTTATTTAAACTTGGTTAAAGTTGAAGAAGTTTGATTTTTTTAAAAATAAAATGACATACAATATGAAACGGATTTTGTAGTACTTATTAGTGTCTACGGGCATATAGATATTACTAGATATTAATTGTTATTGGTTAGTTCATTGTTTCATGATCGATCTAGGGTAACACATGGCATTATCAAAATCTAATTGAACTTACGGTTAATCTCCAAAGTATAAGTGTATTGGCGATGTGCTGGTTGTTTGGGTTTTGATCAAAACATCTTTTTCTGTTCTGCTTCACGTTTGTGGTTTAATCTTGATGGTTTCATCCATGGTCCGCAAAACTGTTGTAACCGGACCGGTTACTGTGGTTTTCAGCTGTCTCGCCGACGGACGGTAAGCATTCAGTAGAAACCGGACCCATTATCACGGTAACTGGTCTGGAAACCGCTGTCTGGCCGCTGACCGCTGGTTTTGTAAACCCTGTTTTCATCAGTCATTTGGTCACAGCATTATCAAAACCTAATTGAACTTGCTCTTTTCTTGATTTATAGATTGGATTTTTTGGCCACGTGTATCTCCAAAGTATAAGTGTATTGGCCATGTTCTGGTTGTTTCGGTTTTTATCCAAACAGCTTTGTTCTGTTCTGCTTCACGTTTGTGGTTTAGTATTGATGGTTTCATCAGTCACTGCTGCCATGGAATATAATTTGGTTAATCATAATAACAAAGATCGATTATGGCATTGCAACCTCTAAAATTTGCATTTTTGCAATAAATTCGTCAACAAATATGTAGTTTTAACTTTAAGAAAGTTTCTCTTTTGACACTTTGTAATATGGTATTGTCTCTTTTGCCACCCTTGGTGAATGACAACTGGTCCTGAGGGCCACATGTCATCCACATGGTAGTGGCAAAAGAGAGAAGTCCACTAACTTCCAGTGGCAAAAGAGATTCTCCCTTTAACTTTTACAATACCATGACTTAAATCTGTAGTTTTATGATATTGCAGCTTAAATCTGTTATTTTGTGATATTGCAGCTTAAAAATGTAGTTTTGGCGAAATATACTCTTAAAATTTCAATTGTATTTGTACACCGACAGTTGTGACAATGCAATTCAATGTCAGCATTTAGAAAAAGATTCTAAGCCTTTTGGCTTAGCAAACTGTGCTTCATATTTGTGCGTATTATATAATATCTGACATACAAACCCATTCTTGCCATGCAATTCTGGTCATATCTCCCTTTTAGCCTGCTCTATATTGCAGCAGATAAATTGCTCAAATCTACAGTACATGTGTCATTTGCTGTACATTTGTTCTGTAGCATAAATTCAGTCTATTTAGATGAAATGAACATAGTTGCTTCCAAACTTTGATCAATATTTATTTGGAACAGTCTTGATGTCACTCTGTTTTCTTATATTCACCAAAAAAATGTCCTATCTTGTTCTTAGCAACTTTATCTTGTTTGTTTCTTCATTTCAGGCAGGAAAAACATTGAGTGTGCGGAAATGGCAGGCTGCATTTAGTCCTGATGGCTGTCTTGATATTGCCTCAGTCCTAAGCCGGATACAAAAAGGAGTATGATTACCTTTTTAGAGTTCTCTTTCTCAATTTCAGATTATGCTCCTTATGTACAGACATTTTCTCTATGCATTTTGTAAGTTTAGTGATATACCGACCAGTAATGGTTTCTCTTCTTTTTTTAGGGTGTGCATCCAACAGTCAGGGGCGAGGTTTGGGAATTTTTACTTGGATGTTTTGATCCCAGGAGTACATTTGATGAGAGGGACGAGATCAGGCAAATAAGAAGGTACTTTCCTTCCAAACCATTATCTGGTATGGTTGTCATTTCATAGTGTAATTTTGGTTCTCTTCAAGAAATATGCAAGTTCCCTACCTTAAAAAGTGATGGTAATGTCTCAACCCCGTTCATCTGCATAGATTAAACAACAGTACACATTTTTATCTGCCTTGGTTCAGCATCTTTGCTAAGATTTTTATTTAGCATGTGAGCATTCAAATTTGTCATTTAACCTTTTATTTTTCTGTTTCTCAAACCAATATTATGATGTTTTTTATCTGAAGTGTTGAAATTTTATTACACTTTACCCTGAATCCCAATTTATCATTTCTATCATACATTACAATCTTGGTTCTACAAATAAATATTTTTCAAAGATAAGTGATCATTTCCCCCTTTTATATTTTGGTGAATATGTTTCATTAGTATTCACACTCTATTTTGTAAAAAACTGCCTTCCAGAAGAATTATTATTGTGAATCCTAGAAAGTAATCAATTATGTGTATGGACATGATTATGCCATATTTTCTTAACTTATTTGGGTTTTTAACTTCGAGTGGGACCTAGTACCCATGAAAGGTAATTGTCCTCCAGTAGTTTTTTGTAATATCCATGTGCAATCATCGCAGTTCCATACTTTTCCTAGAATTTCTGCAATAATTTGGTATCAGGATATTCAGAAATAAATTATCACCAATGAAACATTGTATCAACTTAGCCTGAAATAATTTAC
>KE372992.1:152844-163661 GCA_000418225.1 Zizania latifolia | reverse complement strand
GCCCCGGGCCTCCTCGCCGCGCGCAACGCGGCGCTCGACTCCCCGCTCCACCTCTCCGCCCGCGCCGGGGCCCACAAGGTCGTCGCCCTCCTCGTCGCCGCATCCTCCTCCACCTCCCCCCCTTCCTTGCGAGCCCTCACCCGCGCCACCAACAGGCGCGGCGAGACGGCGCTCCACGACGCGGTGCGGGCCGGCCACGAGGCCACGGCGCGCGCGCTGTCCACCGCGGACCCGGGGCTCCCGGGGCTGTGCGGCAGCGCAGCGGAGTCACCGATGTACATGGCGGCGGCGGCCGGGTCCCTCGGCATGGTGCGCGTTCTTACAAAGATTTACAGGAATGACGACGACGACGAGGAAGTGCCCGTATTGGGTTCGTGCACTGGCCCTGACGGCCGCACGGTACTGCACGCTGCGGTGCTCACGAGCAACGGTGAGTTCCTGTCTTTCTTGACGAGTTATCGAGTTAAAATTTCAAGCTTTATGTATGTTGCCTGGTGGCTGGTGCCTTAGTCTGACGAACTAGTGAGCAGTGTTTTGAACTCGATCGTCAGATTTTGTTGGTTATTGTTATTTGAGGTGCTGCAATAAGCTTTTGTGAAATTAGGATATGTTTCTTTGGATATAATAGACTGTTTCAATCTTTAACTTTGTTAAATTCGTTGAATTAATAGCTAGGAGGACATACTACGTAGTTTCTAAAGAAAGTGGATGCAGTAGCAGTATGAGGGGCGGAGCCAAAAATATATCACACCTACGGCTGATCCAACCGTTCTTAACTAATTATTCAAATTTTTAAAGAATTTTATACAATTTCATAGGAATAAGGAGCTAGGGGCAAGGATCAAGCCCTAGCCGCCAACCCCTGTCTCCGCCCCTGTGCGGTATGATTGAGTTATCTGTTTGATGCAACATTTTACATTCATGTGATTCTGCTTTGAATTTAGTGTAAGTTAGATTCATTGCTTGTGATCTCTAGACAAAAGTGTTGATTAGCTTGTAGTGACATCCTCATAGCGATTTTGGGTTCGGGTGCTTGCTTTACCAGGAGCAAGTTTGTGGGGGTCAACAACTCAACATGGTGGATTTGTGGTAGTACACTAAGCATTTGTGTATTTAGTGGGTTTCACAAACGATTCAGGGCCGCGGTACTGGAATATTGGTGTGTACTCATCAAATGGCCAGGATGGCCTGCTTTATCCTACATATGAATCATGGGGCAAAGAGAAATAGGGATGTGGGAAAAGGATCTTATATTCTTATTGAAAAGGACATGCAAGGATGGGGATTTGCATGCGCTATGAATATGATTAAAAGAATGGAACTTGACCAAGAACTTCTGAATTGATGTTATATTAAAAATTACTCCTGATAGATGGCATGAGGTAGTTACATTCATTTTAACCGGTGTCCGGTGTGATGACCCACACATTTGCGGAGCTAGTGTACATGTGTTTTATTTGGTTCCAGTGCTTTCCTATTCAAACTATAAATTTCGCTTTCTATTCAAACTCTATGCATTGCAGTTTTTTTCTCTATTTCTATTCCTCTCTTTTCAAACTCCCAACTTTTATGTTAAATCTAAACCGTATAATCTAAGGCCCACCACGATCTAATGATGTATATCATTTTCTTTTTCTTTGATTAACGTGATAATTTCTAGGCCTCCGGAGCAAACATGGTGGCTCACATTTGGCCTGTCTTAATAATATCATTAGATAGATTAAACAATTTGCAAAATACAATTCAAATTTAACCTCTAGTATATATAATAAAATCAGAGCGTGAATCTTGAAAAAAGTATATGTCCTATCTACACTTGAATATCAAATATGATTCTATTCTTAAATTGAGGAAAAACAATAGCTACTTCTGTCGTAGTTGTCCATGGAATACTATTTGAACAACCATGCAGTCAACACACAGGTGAAGTACCTAAATTCTCATTATCCATTACTAGTAGTCATGTGGCATACCCCATACCCAGAGTCCTGCACATATCTGTGGATGAACATGATCCAACCAGAACAACTGCTCATAATTGAATTTGACATCTTTGTCACTCTTGAAGGATCTTACTGTTTCTCATTTGTATGTGAAGGACATCTCTGATCAGTTACTTTTACTTTGGTAGCTTCTGCTAACCAAAAAAAAGCCATTTCTTTATTTGGATTGTGATTGATATGTGTTGATTCATGTGAGTATGTATCAAAGAAATGGGTTTCCTTTTTCCTATAGAACAACTGGAATATTGTTTTTTCTCAGAGCAATAATGTTTCTAGTGATAGTATTATTATGAGTTTTTAAACAAGAATATTGCTATAAAGTAAATGTTACATTTATGTAATTCACACATTTACTAAGTTCCTTATTAATAGAAATGACACAGGGATTGTTGCAGTGGAACCCAGCACTTGTGAAAGAAGTCGATGATTCAGGAAGTACTCCTCTTCATTATGTTGCATCTGTTGGAAACATCTCTGCATTGAAGCTGTTATTGGGATATGATACTTCTCCAGCATATGTCCCAGATTCAGATGGCTTATTTCCTGTACATGTTGCTGCAAAAATGGGATATGGCCAACTGATCTATGAACTCTTGAAACACTGCCCAGATAGTGATGAAATGCTTGACAGAAAAGGAAGGAACTTCCTACATATTGCTGTTGAGCGTAAGAAATGGAAAGTTGTTTGGCATTTCTGTGGAACCCAAGAACTCGATAGAATGGTGAATGCTATGGACTATGAAGGGAACACAGCTCTGCATCTTGCAATCCGGAACGCAGACCAGATGATAGTGAGCCTTCTGATGGCAAATAAAGGTGTACTGCCAAATATAGTGAACAACCAGGGCCTCACAGCCTTAGATCTTGCAGTTCTGGCAACTGACAAAGGAATTAGCTATACTCTGGTAAACTTATTCAGCCTACCGCCCTATTGTTTGCACCTTGTTTGGCTTGAAAGTCTTTAAATTTTTTAGCGTGCATCTTTTGCTTTTCTGAATTGTTGATTTCTTCTGATAGAATCCACAGGTCATCATACTTCGCTGTTTGGCATGGACAGGAGCTGTCCTTAGTCCTCGCCGCCTGGATCATTTCATAGATGAGTTCAACATCGGGAAAACTTCTGGAAATGAGCTGAAGAAATTTACCAACATTTCACAGAATCTAGTTGTTGGTTCTGTGCTCATCTCAACAGTCACATTTGCAGCAGTCTTCACTCTGCCCGGTGGTTACATATCTGATGGCCATCCACATGCCGGCGCGCCGATTTTGTCGCACAGATACACTTTCAAGGCATTTGTGATGGCGAACACTCTCGCGTTTGTCGGCTCCACGCTGTCCACCATCTGGCTCACTTATGCCGGTTCAGAGCATGTCCATCCACTGCTTCGAACAGTCTACATGTTCTTCTCTGTAATTTCGATGGAGCAGGCAACGAGAAGCATGGTGGCAGCATTCGCACTGGGAGCCTATGCTGTTCTGAGCCCAGCCAGTGAGCGGATCGCCATTGTAGTATGCCTGTCCAGCTTCACTACACTCTTGCTTCGCAACCCGTCCAATTGGCAGCTGGGGTTCTTGGTCATGCCGATCAAGAGGCGGCTGGGGTGGAGAGGATCGTTTAAAGCACAGTTGCCACAGGAAACAAGGAGCCGTCTCACTGTAGGTGTTGGGTCCAATTTTGCAAGTTTGATCTTTTGGAGGATGCTTGGTATGCTATGTACTTACTGCTTCATCTTTCTGTTGGCATTGCTCTGAAGAGCTGCAATGGGTGTTCCAGGAAGAGTTTGCATGTTGCGTACAGGAAGTGTTTCATGTTGGTTGGTTGATAGGAACCAGCCCATCACTCTGTCGATTGACCTATGATGGATTTATTTCTATCGACTAATCAACTGACCAATGGTCGATTTATTCCTATCGACCAACTAACTGAGCCTCTACATAAAGAGTCTGAACATCCCTTTTCACCCCATGCCCTCATTTCGCATCTTCGCTCATGGACTTCCCTGACTATAATTTTAGATAAATTTTCTTCTCTTTAGCTTAGTTAGCGTAGTTTGTTTAGGTAGTTTAGTATAGTTAGTTGTGTTCGTTGAATCGGGATTGTGAGGATTGGTGAGTTGCACGGTTTAGAGAGAGAAACTCTACACAGTACTCTCACTTAGAATTAAATCTTAGACAAGAATATAAGTACCTAAATTAATCTTGAAGATTATAAGAAGTATTTAAGAGGATTATTTTTTTCCATTGAATGAGTTTTGCTGTACCTAAATTAATCTTGAAGATTATAAGAAGTATTTAAGAGGATTATTTTTTTTCCATTGAATGAGTTTTGCTGAAATTTCTCTTATTAAGATTTTTAACGAGATAATTCGTATAATCATATTGTGTAATACGTAGTCTTTCTCTCAACTTTTCTTGTGCACAATGTATCGTCTAGTGTTGGTTCGGCCATCCCCCGTGCAATAAACCAGCACTGAAGTTTGCATTCCATTTTCTTCTGTTTTTTTAGCTGAGGGAGGAGACAGCCCTCAGGATATTTGAAAGAGGGATGAGGAGTCGAACCTGATGGAGCCCACTAATCATCGAGGTGCTAGCCACTAGACCCTGGGAGACTTCTCCATTTTCTTCTGTTGATCGTGATGTATTCCCATTCGGGATAAACTTGTACTCGTTGACACTACGATGTGAACATCTGTACTCTGCCTCTTCTTGAACACATATTCAGAACTTACAAGAAATTTCCCATTCAAGCAGCCTTGCACTCCCATAGTCCCATGGTTTTCTCTTTTATTTTTGTTCCTTCTATTCCGCTTTTCACTGAAAATTGAACTTTGTGCCTTTTATTCACTTCCCCTTTAATGAAACTATTAAAAGTCTTCTGCTATATATTTCAGACAAAAACTGAAAAACTAATTTAAACCGGCTCATGCATGCCACCTTGCTGTGAAATATCTGAAGTCAAAATCATGCCTAATTGCCAATATGTGTGGTTCAGATGATATACATCACTGCATGCTGTCATTTGCCAGCAAAATAATACAGGGGTCACCCTCAAAGAAATGATGCAACAATGGTCACAAGATAGCAGCCATGAAAAGAGAGCAAGCAGGCCAATGTATAACGTGATCTTTCTTCAGAAAAAGAGCTTGCAGCTGGATGCAGTGTCATTTTCAGGGATTAAATGGCCAAGAAATGTGTGGCACAAAATCTAAATGGATATGGCATTGCAGTATTGCACCGTTTTACTACTAGATCATTTGGCCTGAATGGCTTCTGCTGAAGGCCCTGACAATTATTGTGTTGCCAAGATGATTGCAATCATCCTCTGAACAAGTGATGATTTCAGTCGTTTTGGCATTTGGATTTTGGAGTTTTGCTTCGCTCGTCGTATGGTCCCTTTCTGCAAGTTGTGTGCTTTGCTGACGAGATATGACAAGAACATCAATGGCCTCTATTCATGCTGCGTAGTTTTGAAGATTGCTCAAGATCTGCTACCCTGTTTTCAGAAAGATAGTTTTATGGTCTTTTTGTTTCAGTTTCCGACAGTTACAGCTATTTCTAGAACCTGAAATAAAAACAAACGATCTAAATTATATACTAGATTGTGAGAAGTAATAGTTATAGAATCAGAAAATAAACTATAATCTAGAATCTAAAAAACACTAGCTTTCTAGATTCTCACCAGATAAATACTTATACTGTCTAGCTATTCAGACCAACCAGTTATTAAGAATAGCTAGCTACTAGAAGCTGAAACAAACATACCATTAGATATCGATAGTCTTTAATGTATATGTTTATATATTATTTTTCTAACTATATATTTTAAAAACTATTAAAATATAACACACATTTTCCATCATAAATCTGTCAATGTCATTTTTACATATTGAATAATAATTTTTATTTATAAGTAATTTAAAATTTATTTTTTGCCTACACGCATTTTGAATGCAATATCTTAAAAAGATGTGGAAAAATCCCGATGTGACCCTCGTCCGATTTGTGGACAAAGCCGAGGCAATTGCAGATATTTACCGGAGATCTTTCCGTACAAAGAGGTGCTACCAATCTCTGATATTGATTCCTCCGCTATAAATATAAGTTGTTTAATTTTTTTAAAGTTTGATCAATTTTATAAAAATACCAATAATTATAATATCAAATTAGTTTTATTAAATCAATTATAAAATATATCTTAATATTATATTTATTTGATAATATATATTTTTTAACTTGTTTAAAAAAGTTTGAATTTAAGAAATTCAAACAACTTATAATATAAATATACTAATGTGATTGTAGCCGATATCAAAGCATATTGATCTTCCAAACCGTTGATTATTTTAGATATGTGTATAAGGATTATTAAACCAATCAGATGACTTAATTGCCTCATTTATTCTAAACGGGAGAAGACATGTTAGTTATTCATTATAGTGATATCATTTATTTTTAACAATGTGAGAATGAAAGAAAAAAGTGGAAATGCCTGGAAATTCTATGACCAATTGTATTTAAGGAAGGAGTAGGAAACTAAAACAACTCATTGCTAAATTAGACTGGAACTACTCGAATTTCTCACAAAATTGCACAGGGATATTAGCAATAGAATTGTATTCGCCATATATACAATATTATCTCAATTTCTAAAAGTGTAAAACCGATATACAAGTATTGCTTCATTCCGATTAACGTGATAATTTTTAAGCAAACATGTCGTCGTAGCTCAATAATATCAATATAATACGTTCACAAACAACCAAATAACTCTAGCTATTAACTTCCCTATAAACCGCATTATGCTAAAAAGGTGCCATGAGAACCTTAAAAAAGCAAAAAGCTTGAACAAAATACTACTCGTACCAAAATGGATGAGATATTACGACGCGGAAAATAGAAGAAAATTATGCCAGATGGTAAAATCTTAAGTGGAACCTTAGCAGATGGGACACGAGTGTTCATCGTATAGGACATGTTTGCTTTAGCTTTTTATAGCCGGAGATTATTAATATCTAGTTGGTTTGAATAGTTGAGTAGTCTGAGTATTTAGTTAGTGAAAATATGAAGAAACTGATGTTTCTTAATTTATTCTAGTTCATTTCTAAATTCTATAGCTACTGATTCTCGTAATCTAAATTTAGAATTTATACCATCTATTTTAATTAAAAGTAGTTGCAGGGGAACAAATGATCAATCCCAGATATTTACCCCCTCTCCCCCCTTCTTAGACTCTCGCCATACCCCGTGCTATCCTCTATCACTCACACTCCTCATCCCGACCGAACCCCGGCATCCATCTCCGCTTGCCAGCTGCAAGCTGCTCCGCATGGCAGCCATGGCCACCACTGCCTCCAGCCTCCTCAAGACCTCCTTCGCCGGCGCGCGCCTCCCCGCGGCCGCCCGGAACCCCGCCTCCAACGTCTCCGTGACGCCGCGCGGCGCCGGCGCCATCTGCAACTCGATATCGTCCTCGTCGTCCACTCCGCCCTACGACCTCAACGCCATCAGGTTCAGCCCCATCAAGGAGTCCATCGTCTCCCGCGAGATGACCCGGAGGTACATGACGGACATGATCACGTACGCCGAGACCGACGTCGTCGTCGTCGGCGCCGGTTCCGCGGGGCTGTCCTGCGCGTACGAGCTGTCCAAGGACCCGTCCGTCAGCATCGCCATCATCGAGCAGTCGGTCTCCCCCGGCGGCGGCGCGTGGCTGGGAGGGCAGCTCTTCTCCGCCATGGTGGTGCGCAAGCCGGCGCACCTGTTCCTCGACGAGCTCGGCGTCGCGTACGACGAGCAGGAGGACTACGTCGTCATCAAGCACGCCGCGCTCTTCACCTCCACCGTCATGAGCCGCCTCCTCGCGCGGCCCAACGTCAAGCTGTTCAACGCCGTCGCCGTCGAGGACCTCATCGTCAAGGAGGGCCGCGTCGGCGGCGTGGTCACCAACTGGGCCCTGGTGTCGATGAACCACGACACCCAGTCGTGCATGGACCCCAACGTCATGGAGTCCAAGGTGGTGGTGAGCTCCTGCGGCCATGACGGGCCGTTCGGAGCCACCGGCGTCAAACGGCTGCAGGACATCGGCATGATCGATGCCGTGCCCGGCATGCGCGCGCTCGACATGAACACCGCCGAGGACGAGATCGTCCGCCTCACCCGCGAGGTCGTCCCCGGAATGATCGTCACCGGCATGGAGGTCGCCGAGATCGACGGCGCCCCGAGAATGGTACGAAAAAGACCAAATTTTTCCCTTAAAAATCCCATCTTGAATCTCTCTCCGTTCTTGGATTGAATGAAAAATTCGTTCCGCCGTGGTTGCAGGGCCCGACGTTCGGCGCCATGATGCTCTCCGGCCAGAAGGCGGCGCACCTGGCGCTGAAGGCGCTCGGCCGGCCGAACGCCATCGACGGGACGATCAAGAAGGCCGCAGCTCCGGCGGCGACGCACCCGGAGCTCATCCTGGCGTCGACGGACGACGGCGAGACCGTGGACGCATGATTGAACGTGTGAAATTAATCAAACAAGAAGCTGTGCAATTTCCCTGCGTTTTTTCGGGGGCGATGTGTTTTGATCCCCTTGTTTTATTTTATCTTTGGATGATAGCATCTTGTTGATAGCACTGCCACCGTGGTGGTGTGTGCTCTGCTCGCCCCCATGAGGCCGGGCAAACTCCATGGATGACAAATGAATGAATAAAAGAGGTGGAAATAAAATGCTTCAGTTACCCAGTAATTCTTGCTCAGATATATTGCTGCAATTATAGTGCTTTAGGCCTTGTTTGTTTTAGCTGGAACTTGTTAGTAGCTAGCTCATCGAAGTATTTGTTTTAGTTAGAAATTGTTAGCAGCTAGTTGGTCTAAGTATTTAGATGGCTAGTTTGAATAGCCGGATAATATGAGTATCTAATTGGTAAGAATATGGAGAAGCGGAACTTTTGGATTGTAGTTCATTTTAAGATTCTGCAGCTATTGATTTTTATAATCTGGGTCTAGAATCTAAACCGTTTGTTTAAGTTTTAGATTTTAAAAGTAACTGCAGCTGTCAAAAGTTGAAACAAACATATGTTTAGTTTTGTTGTTTGGGTAAGCTAAGAAGCTCTATTATTAAGGACGAAACCAAAAATATGTCACATTTAATATTAATCTAACTATTCTTAATTAATTGTTTTAAAAAAATCAGTCAATATGGTTTGGAAGAATAGGGTGGTCAACCGGTTTCTGACCAATCCGGTTTTCAGGAAATACAAATCAACATTGGTTTTCGGTTTTAACATAAATATGCTATATCCACTCATTTAGAGTATCATTAGCTAAGCTTGATAAAATTAAAACTACATCACGGTTTAATTTATTAACTTATCAAGATATAAATATTAGAAATTTTAAACTCGTTCAGTTCTTTCGGTTGTTCGGTTTCTCGTATCCGAAAACCAAACGAAAACAGAACCTTCTTAGAATAAAAACTGAATATTAACAAAAAAAACGAAAATTCTTGAAGCTCCGTTTGGAGTTTGGCCTATTGGATATTCCAGACAATTCGAAAACTTTTGATATTTTCAGTGCCGAAAGCATCTCTCCTCCTCTGTCTCCCTCTCGAAAAAAAGAAGAGAAAAGCATATCTCCTTGATGGATTCCAATTCCCTTTCGTTTTTGGCGCAAACACCAACAGTTTGTTGGCCCTACTATTTACTGTTTTGCAGCACCATGTTCCCGTCCTTTAGCTGTAGAAATATCTTCGACAGAGAAAATTATTTCCATGGATAATTTAGATGTAGCCTAGGTTGAAATCGCACTTTGACTAGGTTTTGCAAAACATGTCACATTGGATTGTGTTTTGTCACCAAGTAGGCTACATGGGCCGAGTGAAAACCAGACAAATGTTGAGCCAGTAGTTGATGGTGTCCAACTATAGGCCCATCCCATACCAAGTCAAGAGCCCTTGGATGGTGACTTCTCAGTGAGGCCAATATCCATTCCAGCCACCTAAGATCCTTGGGCTGAGCAAATAAGAAGGGTCTGTTTGATGTTCTTAAGATTTAAAAAATAGTTGGTGAGTATTTAATTGTTATGATAAGAATTTAGAAAAACAGCTGCTATTCAGCAGCTTTGTGTATATTAGAGCCTATTTGTTTCAGCGAAAGATTCTTAATAGCTAGTTGGTCTGAGTATCTAGCTGATGTTTTTCAGCTTCTGGATTCTACTTCATTTATAGATTCTGCAACTACTGATTCTCACAATTTGAATTCAGAATTTGGATTATTTGTTTCAACTTTACATTGTAGCAGTAGCTACAGCTATCAAAAGCTAAAACAAACAAACATTTAGTTTATTTACAGATTTTGTAGCTACTAATTGTATAATATATGAAAAAAGTAAACTTTTTGAAAGAGCTAGAGATGTTTGATAAGAGTAACAGATTATATTAACTATAGTTGTTAAAAGCTCTCAAAAAAGAACCCAAAAACTAGCTTGAGCCTGAAAGTAGGAGAAAGTGTGACACAGATCGTCTTGAAACAAATTCATTGGATTGCATCTAATATAGTCCCAGGTTTGACAAGCTACCAAATGAAAAAGGTTCAACACGGAACACACTGTGCACATGAAACTGGAGGGGCACAGCCGCACAGGTACGAATGACAGTATCTGAAAATTGAAACGCGCAGCTAGCATGAAAACCAGCTAAGGTAGATTATACTCTTGCCGAGGCTGCAAACTTGCAAACCAGCTAATTGCATCCAAAGCTGTCAAGCATGTATTCTGCCCACTGTTAACCTGTTGTGATGTTGGTATACGTGCTCTCTCTTTTCCTTCTCCT
>KE372992.1:122180-149611 GCA_000418225.1 Zizania latifolia | reverse complement strand
CCTGGGTGGCGAGGAACCTCGTGATCTACGACTACTGCGGCGACCGCGAGCGGTACCCCGCCCCGGCGGAGGAGTGCGCGCTCCGGACCACCAGCTCGTGATTCCGCCGCCGCCGCCGCCGCCGGCGCAGCTCGTGGTTACCGTGTAACTACTATTTTTGGATTTGCTCAAGAGGCTGTCACGTTGCGACCATATTCTTTTTGGATAAAAATGGATCATTTTTTTGCTGCTTCTCTTTCCATCAGAAAAACGACACTTTTACTGCTGCTGTTTGACAATGCTTTGCTGCATTTTTACTCCTGCTGCTGATCCGATCCAATGGTGAGAAGAACAAGCTAACATGTAGTGTGTCATGGGCGAAACATGCGTCCAGTCGTCCAGATCTCATCTGGTTAGGCATGGATGTCACTTGTCAGAGAAAAATAATGTTCTCCTGCCACAGATCTGGCTGGCTGCACCTGCTGCTGGAAACGCGTCATGACGTGACGAGATGTTCCTTTCGTTTCGAGAGCACGAATCGGGGGAAAAAAGGGGAGGAGAAAAGGTGAAAGGTTACTGACGAAGCGATCGAGCATCTGCATGTGTGAGGAGGAAGAGGATACACAACATGGCTCTGTTTTGTTTGCTTGAATCTACGTTTTAATATACAATATAGATTTACGGGATTTAACTATTACAGTAGATTTAAGCATTTGGTTGCTCGCATGAGCAGATTCAGCGCCTGTATCCACATATTCAGGAATATGGTCTTAGTCTATATCCACGGATACGTTTAAGTTGGTCTTCACTTACATCTAGAACGATGCGATTCAACTACTGTAGCGCGAGACTCATTTATCAGTCATATTAAAATCAACTTGCATTCGCTCATATAGCCTCTGATTCAGCATACCAAATAGAAAATCAGTATACATGTATCCACTCATACGGTCTCAGATACAACCAATCAAACACTTTTCTTTTTTTAAAATATAACACCACTCATTCAACTTTCTCTTATCCAAAATATATGATCCCACCTACTAAAAACAACCAAACACACCCTATATGAATCAAGAAATCGTATTAAGTGGATGATGCATTTATTTTCAGTACTGATCTTATCTAGATGATTGTTGCACAGTAATGGTGGCATGTATTGTTTACTGAAAAAACGAAGTGTTTATGAGTTGACTGCTCTGACGGTCACCAGGTCATGCAGAGTGCAGAGAGATGTCCCGGTGGTCAGTGGGTTAACAAAACAATTGGCTGACAACGTTAACGGCTACATTACTAGGAGCACTTAACCGAGCTGATCTGACCGTATTTCCCGGGCAGGAACACATGCAGCCATGTTCAGATCACTGCACGCACCTGCATGGATTCGACGGCAACATCGTGCATTATATCTTATCTTGCATAGCAGCAGCATTGACAGAGCAGCACCACAAGTCTACTGCTGGCCACCATCCATGGTTGAGAATGTTCGCGTGTGTGCACGTCTGAGTGAACAGGGAACAGGATGCAATCTCGTTCCCAAGAGTTCAATTCTGGTTGTAACATCATTTGTAACTTGAAACTTGGAAAGAAATAGCTCGAAAATGGCACACTTCCAGACCTGCCGACTGCTGAAGACGAGGTAGAAACATATAAGAATCATCATCAGAGAAACTTTCTGAACTTTTATCATCTACCCGACTACCCCATGTTCACTTCTTCCCAACATACACTATAGGAGAAAAAAATTTGGTGAGGGAGGCTGCACCAAATCTCACATGGGACCCGTCGTGGATTGCCGCCATGTTGTGTCTGTTCCAATCCGACGATGAAGTTTGCAGTGGAGAGGGAGAGACTGTGCAGCCGCCATCACCGAAGCTGCCGCCGCCGCCACCGGAGGGACCGTTACTACCGGAGGGGTACCTTCCGCGCACTCCGCCGCCTCCGCCAGAGGGGCTGCCATCGCCGGGTCAGGCTGCATAGCCTTTTCCTCTCCGCGCAAACCTTTATCGTCAGATTGAAACAAACACAACGTGACGACAATTCAGTTACTACCGGAGGGGTACCTTCCGCGCACTCCGCCGCCTCCGCTGGAGGGGCTGCCGCCGCCGGGTCAGGCTGCATAGCCTTTTCCTCTCCGCGCAAACCTTTATCGTCAGATTGAAACGAACACAACGTGGCGACAATTCACGACAGATTCCCGTGTGAGATTTGGTAAGCCCCCACCAAATTTTTTTCCCATTATAGCATACTGTAACACTACAGAATCAGATGAATGAAGAAGACCAATAGTGAGCTAGAAGTTATTGCAGTAGAAATGTTGGTACTAGTAGAGTGCCAGTACCAGTGTACCACTGTGGCAGCGTCAAAAAAACATGAGAAGTTCTGCCGACATGGCGGAACATGCCAGAGAATCAGACAGTAGAGCGGTCAGAGCCCATGCGCCGAATGAAGCTATACCGTACACAGCATTAATGAGAAACCAAACAGTTCACAGTTTGGAGTAACAGCTAGCCAAGTAGACAGTGGCAGCCTTGCATCTCCAAGCTATCAACTGCCATGAAGTATGGGAGTACATAAACAATATAATCTTCTGAACCCTGTGAATAGTATAATCTTCTAAAAACCCTGTCCATGCTGAGTTCCAGCTCTCATAAGTTAACATAACATGTACAGCTAGATGATTATCACAGATAGTCCTGCCGAGCACAATTAGACATCATTCTTATCATACCCTGGCTGAAGTAACGCTGATGAACAACACTTCAGCACTAGTCCATGGAACAAGAAATGGGCAATCTAAGAGCACATATCCACAAGCACCAACAAACTAGTCTGAACTCTGGAGCACAACTGTATGTAGATACCACATTCCACTGAAATCAACCACCAAACAGCATAGGTTGATCTGATTACGAACATATGGACAAACGAACTAATCAAGAAAGGATGATAATCAGGATAGCTTCTTGAAGTAGCATCTATTATTCAATCTTGATGGGAGAGGGGCAGAAGCCATCTAGTGATGGTGCCTCTTACAAACTTCAACACAGCGGTAGCAAGCATACACGCAAGAGGTGGCTAGGTTATGTGTGTACAATTGATCGTGCAAGCGTATGCCTGCTAGTACACAACCAGGTATACTCCACCCCAAATATAGCCTTTGCTATGGATCTGGTAGTTGCTCAGAAACCATGAATCTTGATGTGCTCCTTTTTCACAATGCCGGCCTGCAGGGCATAGCATGTAAGAAGTTAAGCATATTCATATCTCTCCACATGTGTATATTCAATTGTACTAGAGCATGATGAAGCACAGAATGACCCCTACCTGAACAAGGAAATTTGATACGTTCTTCCGCTGATCACCCTGAAGTTGAATGACCTACAGTTAAGCATTCATCAGATAAACTAGTTCAGAACGGTAACAAAACGTTAATCATGCAATCAAGCAATACAAATTCGGTCATTACACCATACCTGGCCAAGCTCTGGGTCCTGAACAACAGTACCATTGCAGCAAAACTCTTTCTTGAGATCTTTGAGGATCTTGTTGTAGCTGAATTCCTTCTTCAATCCCTGCACAGTGGTTAGGCTCTTGCGGCCATTACGCTGCTGGATGCGTACATGAACGTAGTCTTTTGACCCTGCAGCCGCACCAGAGTCTCCAGCATTGGCCTCAGAAAAGGGATCTGTACATGTACAGAAAAAATAAGACTGACTTGCAAATATTCCAGGCACTCAACCATTTGAAAGACAGGACAGAAAACAACAGACATACCAAAGGCAGTTGGGATCTGAATGTCGAGATCAGACATGAAACTTTGCTGGTGAAAGTGGCAAGCTACACCAAGAGCTGTAAAACAGAAATGAATGGTCAGAACATGCAGTATTGATATCCCAATTACAGCTTTATATTTTTCTTTCCTGTAAGCAAGCAATCATGGAAGAACCAAACAGAAACTTGTACAGGAAATGCAAGAGGGCAACCAATGTGAAGTAAAGATCAAAACTGACCATTCATGCCGCCCTATCAGCCCACAATAAAAATGCAAAATGAGAATGCTAATAAAAGAAGACAAAATCCAAAAGAACGATGCTCCTGTTACACTTCCATTTCATCTGTAACAGTAAGTTAAAATGGAGGTCAGAAATGGGACAAATTTTAACACTATAGCTAGGACAACCATCTCTCGCTTGAAACACCACTAGTTACTTTGATAACATTACCAGTTTTCCACTGTCATGTAAAGCGCCCACTGACCCATTGTTCTAAATTCTATTTTCTAGCAGTCCATTTATTCAATTGAACCAATTAACTTTTAAGACAAATAAAACATATTTCCAGGACAAATCAAATAGGATCTAATTATCTGAACGAGGGCTTCTTTTTTACAGAATAAAATTTGTGAACGGAATAGGTTGCAGTAAATTAGAGCAAACCAAGACCTACAAAACTAGCAATTTGAAAATAAATCTGAATTCATTACCAAAAAGACAAATCATGGATACAAACAAAATAAACGTTACACCAAAACCTATCCTTTCGCTACATATTAATCTTGACAAGGTCATATCTATATCAAGCACGGCTGAAAACTATCCTTGAGAAGACATCTCCATAGAAAACAAGCGTCGCATGATTGTAGCCTCAAATGGACCAAAGGCTATAAGCCATCAACACATGACCATTGATCCATCTCATGAACGGAGTACTGAGATAGTGAGATCGTCTGTTTGACATGCAGTTTTATTTTGTTCAGTTGAGAAGACCTTTGGTCCATCTTACGAACGGAGTACTGAGATGGTCTGTTTCACATGTAGCTTACACCGGTCCCAAAATACAAGGCTAATCGTAAAATTTTTACCATTATTTTTTTTTCACTATATATCATCAACAACCAAAAAGTTAACATCATATAATAGTACTTTGAAGCATGAATCTAACTATATAACATGCATAACCCTAAATTTATATGTTTCTAGCTTAATTATTAGTTAAAAGTTAAAAAAAATACTTTCCTAGAGCCCTTATATCTTGGGACAGAGGGGGTAGTTTTTGTTCAGTTGAGAATAAACAAGAATAACTTCGCCAAATCGAGAAGCTATCTCCAGTTCTCCACCAGAATCCCTAAACAATAATAACTAAACGGATAGCATGCAACATCAAGAACACCTGTATCCTGAATCCCCTAAACGATCCAAGAAGGAAGCAAACCACGTAGCAGGAACAACGGGTCACAAATCTAGCCAATCAAACACAAGATCCCCTTCGACAGAACACCATACAGCAAGCCAATAACCGCGGGGGAGGGGGGAGGAAAGGAGGATGCATACCTCCTACCGTGGGAGGCGGTAAAAGAGGAAGAAGAGATCGACCAAGAACTCAGCCGAAAGATTTGGATCGAGGAGACGCCGGGCTCAGTCTACTCCTTGGTGCTATCTCTCCCTCCTCTTGGCTTTGGTGATGATTGATGCCTCCTATGTGGAGAGGAGAAAATTGGGAAGAATTTATAGACGGGGGAGGAGGAGGAGGGCTTCTTGGTTTCTTGCCTCCATTTTCCTCCTGCTTGCGTGGTGAAAACGCCCCCGCTTAATCATCGCCATTATGGATGTTTTGTGTGCAGCCACTCTGTTGCTGTGCGTGTGTGTCTGCCCGTCCATGACGGGAGATAGCGTGGTGCCGTGGTTTGTGTTAGAAAACGGACCGAACACTAATTCAGTTACCATATCTCTATTTTTTTAGAGATTATTGTCTATAAATAGAGAATTTTTTTTTCATTTGTATGCTGTTAAATCTGAACAATAAAAAAGTTCAGTTTTTCTATATACTGTGTTAATTATTTTTTTCTCGAAGTTCTAGACTACGCAGGTAGCTTTCTGCCATGGACAAAGACTGAAAATATGTGTGTTCATTTTTCACATGAGCAAGGAGGTAATGAAACAGGAGAGTTTATTTCTAGCCTTTTAATTGTTAGTAAAAAAATATGTATACCTCATTTTCTATTATTGGTTCATAAATTAAGAAATTTTATTTTTTTAATACCCTTTAGTTGTCACTTATCTACATACTATTTTTTAATCTCACAAATAATTTATTAATTTTATTAAGTAGTACAACGCAGGAGGAGGTACAAGAAGTAGATCCACAGAGAATCGTAGCCATACGACCGACCTACGCGTACGGTCCTTCCTAACCCGGATTAAACGCGGTCTAACCAGGGATTATGACGAAGAAACTTACGCCATTAAAGTATTATAAAAGAAATAAATGAAAAAAAAAAAGCAACGGCGCATGGCCGATTGCGGAGCATCGATCGATCTCCCGAAAAGGGAGGTGGGTTCGGTTCGTAGGATATTTCTCCGTGTATTTGGTGGCTATATTTTTTTTTGTCGTGTTTGGTTACACGCGAGGACGGGATATAATTAAGATAAAACTATCACCTTTGACGTTTAATGACGTTCTGATTGGTTAATTTGTTGTTAGTAGGCTTTTAATGAATTTTCTCCTAAAATATTTATACGATTTATAATCTGACTATATTACAATTAAATTAAAAAATCTTATTTGATTATATTTTAATATATATATATGACTCGTACAATCCGCAGCCGTCGTGAGATGGACGAACCGGATTCGGCCGCAAGCGGTCCGCGGATTCGAGATTCGCGACGGGGACCAGCCGGGCCCCACCCCACCGAGCGGATAGGGATGGGTACGCGCGTTTCACGTGGCGGCGGCCGGCATCGCGTTCCGCGCGGGGCCCGCCGCCTCTTTGGGCTGGCGCTCGGCTCGAGAGGGCCCGACGCGTGCGACCACTGCGACGTGCGCGGCGCGCGGACAGCAGAAGCCGGAGCGGAGCCAAAAGCGACCACGCACGCACGCACGCGCACCGGCGCGGCGGCCGTCTTCGTCGTGAGCGGCGCGGCTCCGGTGAAGCGGACCGGGGTGCGTTTTGCTGGGTGGTGGCGCTCTGGTTGGCGAGGCGGCAGCCGTGCCGGACGCGGCCGGGGGAAGCGTGCGCCGACCCGGCACGCGTGTGGCCCCCGTGATTGTTGATTCCAATCGGACACGGCTGCTTGACGCATTCACATCACCCGATCGATCACCGACGCATGCAGGGCAGCAGGCACCAGCTAAAGCTAAATAATTTGGTTTAGGATCAGAACATGATGCTAGCGAGATCGTCAGCCGTCCCATCATATTCTGTGTTCGGTACTACACTGATCTCTGCTACTTTCATGCAAGTAACGGCTCAAGCAGCGACAGCCACAACAAAACCCAAGAAAGTGTTTACATGTACACGTAGCATCCATCGCACCATCGCACGTTCCAATTCCAGATCGCTATCGCCGTAGAATGGTGCATCGCTATCGCCGTAGAATGGTGCATAAACATCACAACGGAAGCAGCCAAAATGTCACACGGAGCATACCAACAAGAAAATAAAATATTTGGTGCACGTAGAAATTACAAAATCTACTCTAATGCTCCTCCAGAAAACATGGCTAATAGGACGAGAAAATCAGATCATACCCACCGACGGTTTGAGATGACCATAGGTTAACCAAACTGGCCTTATGGCTGGTGGTTTGCCCAAAAACCACGGCGGTTTTGTTAACCTCACTCACTCTGACAGGTGAATTAAACTACCTGCTCATTGGTGTCGACGCTGGAGTAGTGACAAGGATCATCGATTCATCGTCCTCGTAGCGTTTAGCTAACCATGGCGCGGCCAGACTGAACCATACACGTCCTTTTATGTGTATCTCCTATCCCAAGACCATGGGACATCTGAAAGTAAAGCAACACTTCAGGGTTCTACAGCTCAAGGTGTATTTTTTTGCGAATACGCAAAAGTTTTACATATCTCTAAATTAAGGTTGGAAGGAAAATATTAAGATCGTTAAAAACATTTCACCTTCTGAGCCATAAGGTTGTGGATGAAGTTGATATGGCACTGGCAATCTGACAATTTCCGTGGATCGTTCTTTTTTCTTCATTGCCTTCCCAGCAAAGTGTGACCAGCTTGGTTTCAATCTTCTCCCCAACTGCCAGATTATCCTGGGTATATGTGTAAGGAACTTAGTATGATGAGAAGAAAATTGCGAAGTGGTTACAACAGAATGGTAAGGAGGCACGATTTGATAGCACCAGGTTTTAGTGGTTCTTCGCCGTACATGAAAATTGTGATACAGACTGGATAGTTTGGGGGCAAGAATAGTACACCTAACTGAAAGGAGATCAAATGACAAGGCATGAGCTACGCTTCCCTGATGATCATTACAAATGCAACAACGGAACAGGATCATGTACCTCATATGAGCGTATCATCAGTTGTGTATTATTCTTCTGCGGTGCACCCCAAGCAGCTTTGCTTAAATTTGCTGAGGTCAGTAGAAACCATCTGATGAGGATATATAAGATTTCAGATAATGATCCAAGGGAAATATTGTTATATAATTCAGAGCTGAAAATAGTTGATATGGAGGCTTACACAATGTTTTGACCATTGTATCGACTATCGAGTAAAAGTTTTTATGTGAGGCATAGAACGACTGTAAAAAAACAAATCAGAATGTTAGTTCATGTCAATGATAAAACGATAATCACTCTTATATTGGAAGGACCAAAATATTTACAGATCTAGAGATAGTGGGGATGCCAATCTTTTGCAAGCTGTATAAATATCCGTTGAGCATCAACTAAAGATGCTCACTGAACACTCTAAGATATAAACAATCATAATCATGATTCCCTCCTTTCTTTTTATTAGTGCATGCTGATACAATGAACTGCTGCCTCTTAGATTAGGATAAGATTCTTCGTTATCTTTCCAATTAAACAAAAATCTACCTTGCCTAAACTGGGATAGAGAACGTATAAAATCCTCATTTTGCAAGCAATACAGATCATATGAAACTAGTAAACCTCCAGAGACCAAACTATCTTGCCTTGGTTGTATCATGGACAAGAAAGGCAAGGCCAGAAGAAGCACCCTTATACTAACCCTGGTTACTCAGCAATGAAATCTCCCTTGAAAACCCATATTTCTGCAAGGGTTTTAACAGCCAAGGACAAGTGATAGATTAAGGTTTAAACAGAAGTAACCTATCATTTTAATGTTTGATCACAAGTTACAATTCTTCCCAACATTTTTACCTTGAGGCAAAAAACCAAACAACGCAATCAATTTGACACATGTAGTTGACTTAGATTGATTTGATAATCCTCCTTAGCCCCTACACCCCACTATTTATAGAGCTCACAAGTCAGTCCCTCGAGGACCAAGGCCCATTAGGAGTCTATTTAGATCCTTATCTGAGTACTCGGGCATCTACTTGACCGTGGTGAGGCATCTACCCGACCATGAAAAGTTATTCTAACACATAATCATACTCAAAGTTGCACCTCAAAGACCATGAAAAAGTCAAACATCATGTATTTTTGACCGGAGCAAGTAATACAGAAGGTATACGATTAATTTCAAAGAAAACCAACCTGGTAGTGCCCAATCATATGACCTCAAAATGGATTAAAAAAGGAGCAATGGAGTGGTTTCTTGTGAACTGAAAATCCTTGCAAACATTAAATGCTTTGGTAGGAGAAGCAATCAAAAACTGCTCAAAATGATGGAATCTGTTGATCTGTTCATTTTCTACAGAAAAGGAAACTTTTGGATAATTGCCATCATTTATCACACAAGGCTAGAATTCAAGGAATCTTGCTAAACCAAATGACATTTAGTCAGATGTACAGTCATACAAGTTGTTAAATTTTGAAGAGTTTGATCTATTCTTTAGAATAAAAGAACTATTATATCTGTTCGTTGATTTGGGAAGCCCGAGTTAAGAGGTTCTCATGTTTCGATAAGTACTTGTGACCATATTTGTTCTGGTCCATGTTCATTTCTTATCTGTATGTGATGATATCTGTTTCTGTTTTTCATATTTGGGGTATTCATTTTCATTTCCGAATCTGAGAAAATATGAAAACAAATATGGTAGAGCCATGTTCCATCCGTATCCGAGCCGTTTTCACCCCTAGTTACTAGTACTTTAGTACCCACTTGCACAACAAAAAATTATACCAATGAATAATTATAGCATAATAAAAACACCAAAGGAAACTGAGCTTTCAGGAACTAAATATTTCTTCAGTGAAAAATGTGAAAAAAAACAAGGATTGATGTTCCTCTTAACAACCAGTACATGGAGTTTTTGGATACTTATGCAGTACAAAAAGATCAGATAGAGCAAACAAATAGAAGATACCACAGGAGTCAGGACCATAGTTGGATTCATGATTCACTGCAGACTTGTGAAACAGTCAAGTGGCAGTGGCATCAAATTTTGTTTTTGTTTTATTTGGAAAACAGCCTCTATATGTTTGGTAAAAGGGAGTTGCTGTCATACAGGAATAAGTAACATTACTGGCAACTAAGAGAACTGTTTCTTCTTTCAAACCAGCGAACTACATGAGTTTAGGCTACAGTGATAAATCACAAATGGTATATGAATATATATTGGCACGATGAGCAGGTTAAGAAACTGATTCTTATGCAACACTTGTGTCCTGAACAGATTATATCTGAAAAATGTTGTTGCATGTCATGTAATCATGTTAAACGAAATCGACGATGTAACTTCCACTAGGAAGTATATAGGATATTAGTATTTAGTAATAAAACGCAAGATAGTATAATGGTAATTTGACACAAGGAAATGAAAAAAAAATACAGTTAAACTAAAATTCAGCACCACTTTACAATTCAAAATCCACCCTGAATTATTTGCACATAATCCTCCTATCAAAATATCCTTATTAAATTTTCAAAATGGCAATTACAAGAACAGAAGCATACATGGATAGCATTTTCAATGTTGTGTCAGAAAACGAATCCACATCAATCCTTATATAGTTATATTATCATTTCAATGTTGAATAAATATTATTCCTTGGAGTATAAGAGTTATTTTCCTACTTTGAGTGTATGCAAAGATAACCACTGATCTTTATTTGATAAACCAGTTGTTTTCACATAATTTAAATTATTTTATCCACATAAAAGTTATCATAATATAAGCACAGGCAAATCCCTTCTATTTAAGTCTTCTATGTCCTGCACTAGGGTCATTTTTATTATATTATAACTAGAGCATTGTCCTGATTTAGCCATAATTCAGACAATAGCAAAAGGAAATTGCATCCAAAAAAAACCATGGATTGGCCTCTTGTCAGTTAAACAAACTGCACATCATAGGCAGTACAGCTAGAAAGTTAAGTAACCTGTAAACTTCTTGCCAAAGCCTCATCTTCCATAATCTGACGATTCCTTTTGAAAAGTGAAAACTACACTATCTTCCTTGCTATGCCTCTTCCCCTTTTTAAGTCACTTGAACCCATCGATGTGGAACTTTTAGGGTTATCACCAACATTCACATAGTTCACAAAATATTCACCAGGGATCAGTTCCAGGATATCATTATGCGCAATCTTGGCTCTCTTGAGCACAAACCTTCCTTCTTTGGCCCTCTGACCGCGACAGGACAATGACAGGATTTAGCCCTTCCTGCAAATTCATTGCCAATGAACTACACCAAGTTATTTACTGAAACTAAATCCATCAAAACACAACCACACAGTTCATTCGATTATCCCCAATGTCTTATCACACTCACCACTACAACTTCAATGGAACCACCACCAAATGGTTCCTCCCTACGACATTGGAACCCTCGTAGATTGGAACGCTTGACACCGATCCATTTTGACAAGCCACCATTTCCTTCTGCAGATGGGACTAGAGTGCCGTCCCTTACCTAGAAAGCAATGCACCACACATCAGCTCAACAGAATACACAGCAACAACGCGAAACAAGCAGATAGAATCCATCCAGGCCCATTTCCCCCCACAAAAATTCTTAAATCTCCTATGGAAAACAAATCCTGATCAAGAGACAGACAGAGCGATTCGAACAGGTTCCAATCACGCCTCCCACCACCCAAAAAAATCGCGCGCGCAGAGAGAGAAAAGATAGTGCTAGAAAGACACTTACTCGAGACGAGGACGACATGAGGGATGTAGGGGATTGACTCCAAACCCTAAACCTTGTCTCCCAAACCGGAAATCCAGCACAACGACATGAAGAAATCGAAGGGAAGGCGGAAGAGACGACGAAGTCTAGAGCCGTACAGCTCGGGCCGAATCCTAGGCGAGCCTAGCTAGCTTGAGCCTGCCCTGAGCCTAGGCTTCGCGGGCTTCCTGAGCTCGAGCTCAAATAGCAGCCCACCACCAATGGCTTTTTCCCCTACGCTTGTTTCTAGAAGGCCCAAAAGTCCAAGTCCATCTCAAAAACGGATCGGCTATTGGGTGAAGCGCCATCCGCGTCTAGTTTGGCGGTCCATTTACAAATTTAGGCTTATCTCGGCAAGTACTCTAACTAAATAAAAACTTGTCTTATTTCGTCCATTTAACTAAACACTTAATATTTATCATCCATACCTAATCATATCCTATCATGCTTATCTTCAAACCAAACAAGTCATCCTAGGATAGTGTCCTGCTAAACTTTGTCAAATTATCCATTGCCCACAAAAAAATTGCTCACGACGGCTAAGCCACGGAAGTGAGTCCTCCTTGCCTTTAAATGTTGGGAATTCAAGCTTGTGGAAACGAGGAACACTACCACGAGTCACCTCAGCAGATGAAACACCACTAGTGTTGCATGGGCAGCACCGCCTGTTGCTGGGGTGCCTAGAGCAATCCCAGACCGTCTAGAGTTGGAGTGGATGACAACGAGGAAGAAGCTCTGGTGACCTCCTTCGACTTCTCCAGAGATCACCAAAGACATCTTTGATTTTGTTAAATTCCTTGCTCAGTGACGCGACGAAAGTCTCCATCTTCTAGTCGTTCTTTGCGACGAAAAAACGCTGTTCGGGTCGCTGGAATTTTACCTATTCCTAGAAGAACTCGAAGCATTTTTTACTACACTTTCCTGTGAAGTTCCTATACGGTCAGCACTGGCTAGCGAATGCAAACAAGACACTGAGCCAAGGGGGGTCGTTCCCAGCTGTTTCCCATAGCCAAGGCAGGAAACGACACCGCTCGGACTCGGCGACCACCGATACCAGGTGATGCATCATTAAATTTTTTTTGAGACTATGTAGCAAACTAAAAGATATAAAACTCGAGAGAGAAAAGGACATCTTACAGTCAGAGCGTGCGTATAGTTTATAATCACGATGATTAAGAAACGAAATATTGATTTGATCAGAATCTTAACGTGACCGAAGAACTCAGCTTATCTTATAAATTACAGTGAATTGAAGCATGTTGAAAAAGAATGCCAAATAAATATTTTTAGTTTGGTTTAGAACACGGACGTGGAACCTACACGGTCGCACGACCCGCGCAAGGACGGCGCTGGTTCGGTGGTTCGGTGCGCCGCGTGGGGGCGGGGGCGGCAGGACCGAAAGCGGCCCGGGCAAATCGTGGTGCCGCGCCCATCATTTCTCCGCGCAAATCTACCGGCCGCGCGCGCGGGGCGGCGGCGGCAGAGCCTGGCCGGATGGCGGTTTCGGCCGGCGTCGTCGTCTCCGCGAGCTGAAAGGCCAGCGGCTGCCTTAAAATTTGCATATGCATGCGTCGTCTCCGCGGGGTGAGGCGCCAGATCGTGACGCCGTCTTCTTCGCTTGTCGATCTGTGGAGCCAGCCATGGATATCCTGCTGCTGGTCTCGCGACGTCAGTTTGGAGGATGTCTCGGCCAACGAGCGAGGATGCACGTTGACATATTTAGGAGTGTGGTCGTCACGGGGAAATTGGATGATATGTACCGGAGACTCTGGTGTATAGCCAATGCCAACCGCTGCACGAAACTTATTTATTTCAGATTATGATAATTTTAGATATTTCTAGAATTTAAAGTTGAAGCAAACAGTTATTCTAGACCTAAATTATGAAAATTATTAGTAGCTACAAAATCTAGAAATGAATTAGAATCTAGGATATGTGAAACAACTGGTTTTTTAGATTCTCACTAGATATTTAAATTAGCTAACTAGATAATTAGATTAGCTAGCTATTAAAAATCTTCGGCTGAAACAAATACACTTAGATTATCAAGAGAGGAAAGAAGAGAGCAGTGTGCTAAGATATTTTTCTTTGAGCCACAGCCACTGCTATTTTACTACAGCAGCTTACGTGGGCAGAGTTGAAAGAGCTCAATTCAGAGTATCTAGAACTCAATACCGTTCTACCGTATTACTTGTATTTGAAGATACAAACGACTCTATGTATGCGCTTTTGCCATACTTGATTTTCCCTTGCGACGTATGAACTCTCGAATTAATTGAGCACGTGTATCTAATTACTTTTGAAGACAGATACTTTATCCATCTCATAATATTGAAATCTAAATTTAATATTTTATAATAAAATAAATCTGAACGGTAACACTATCCAAATTTATTATAATATTTGCTTGTAGATTATAATATTATAGTACTAATGGAGTAAAACACAAGGCATGGACTTTAGCTAATTCATCATTCGTGCAACAAGGACAAGCTGCCATTGAATCTAAGAAATTTTTACCTTTTATTATTAAAATTTTAAAAACAAATCATTTGGAACCATATTTTCAAAAAATAAACTCGTTTTTGATACCGATAAGATATCACACCACACACCTCGATTACGTAGCTAGCCCTTATAGCATACGGTTGCCAAGACATGGCACCAGTAAAATTTTACAATATCTGTTTTCAAAATGATGTTTTGGGACGATTGTTTTTCAAATTTTATTTGGTCAAAAAATAGAATAAACTCGAAGCTCACACCACGTCAACTAACATGGTGACGACGCGACGACCGACACCGAAGGGGGAAGAAACCACCACTTGCCCGTACAAACGCTGCCTCTATATTCCATCGGCGAACATGCTCTTCCGCATCACCAAACCAATCAATCATTCGCTAGTCCAACCCAGTTGGCGGCGTTTCCACGCGCGTTTTTTTACCGGCGTCGAGCCAAACCGCGGTCGCGACGCCGACCCAACCGGTGATAAAATCACCTCCGAACGCCGGCCCCGGCGCACCGAAGTCCGAAGCGTCGCGGCCAAAACGAAGCGAAAAGGAGAATAAATCTCTCTGTCTCTGTCGAGCGCAGCGGCGTACGCGCGACCGTTCGTAAGTACGGGAGACAGAATCACAGATAGAGAGGAAGAAATTATGTCGTCCCCGGTGGTCGGCTCGATGATAAGCGCCAAGCTGGCGTCGCCGCCGCCGTCGCTGTTCCTCCCGCCGTCCCCTCGCCTGCAGGGCCGGCGCCTGGCGCCCGCGTGCGTGTCCGACGCAGGCATGCCTCCTCAGAGCCCGGCCTGCCCGGGGCCGGACCAAGAAAGCGCTGGCGTGGGCGTGGCCAGGCCAGAGGGGAAGGCGCCGGCGGCCTCCTCCTCGTCCTCCTCCCCGTCGCGCTCCTCCCCTCCCCGCGGGAGCGCGCAGCTGAACCGGTGGTCGCGCGCGCGCGCGCTCCGGTCCGGGCGGCGGCTCGAGTGGCCGACGATACGGGACCGCAGCGGGGCTTCGAAGGCGCCTCCGCCGACCAGGCAGCCGTCGTCCGGCGAGGCTGCGACGGCCGTGGTGGAGGATGATATTGACGATGGGGTGCTTGGGATCGGGAGGGACGAATCGGCGAAGTCGATCTACATGGTGTCCGACGGGACTGGATGGACGGCGGAGCACTCCGTCAACGCCGCGCTCGGCCAGTTCGAGCACTGCCTAGTCGACCGCGGCTGCGCCGTCAACACTCACCTATTCAACGGGGTAAAGATCCATTTCCCCCCCTTTTTGCCGCCCTTTATTGTCTTGATTATTCACTTTATTTGATGATTCAAAGTCTCCGCTAACCAGCGCTATGTCTGCTTCGTACAACAAATAGAAAATCATAATATACCAACGTCGTGCATACTATAGCAAAAGTTCTGCTTTTCGATCTAACTAGCGAAATCAGAGATTTTTGGATTTTAGCTGTAGAATTGTGCGATGTGATAAAGATAAGTAGAAGGATGCGATAAAGATAAGTACAAGGCCGTTGAGTTTCGCAGCCTTCAAATTTTGCCTCATGGTTAATCCGGGCACATGTATGGATTTCTTTTTCGGCTCGATTGCTGCATACCTGTGTCTTGCCGACCAATGTCAGCATTGGTTCATCTGGGATTTGACATACTTGATTTCACTATTATATATCAGTTTAATCTAGCTTTTGAAGAACCTGCTGAATTTCCGTGCAACTGTAGTTTAATTGAATGCATGGTTGTATTTGCTATACAACACTTGGGTTTATTTCTGAAATACAATCTCATTCCCACTGATTAACTTGGTACTTTCTAGACCTTGAAAGCGAACGTGGGGACTTCCTTTTGCCTTGTTTTGATAACCTGATACATCAGATTTAGTGTAAGATCAAATGATCAATAGCAGGTGAAGACTTGAGCGAATGTCACATTAAGATTTGTTTGAGAACAGAAGAAATAAAATTCGTTTTCATGCTATCCCTGTTAGACGATAATGAACATCACATTAAGATTTGTTTGAGAGCAGAAGAAATAAAATTCGTTTTCATGCTATCCCTGTTAGATGATAATGGCTGTTTAAACATGCTCTCAACTAGAAACATGTGTTTCTTGTGTTCTAATGGATAAGAAACCCTTTCCTTTTGGAACTTTAGTTGAATATTAATCTGACATAGTTTTAGTAAATACAAAACCATGACCTAGACATTTTTGTGGATCATGAAGTTGTATTGTACTCGCTCCTTTCCTATTTACTTGACACCATTCACCATTATGGTTTCATCTTTGAGCACTAATAAATTTAAAAGGTTAGATTATATTGAATGAAAGTTGTTTGGTTGTATTTATGATGCACCATACTTCCATGGTATCATATATTTTTAAGTATTTCCATAGTATCATATATTTTTTCAGTATTTATAAATTCATTGTTAAAAAGGAACTAGTTAAAGTTGAAAGTTAAATAGTGCCTGTTGACAAGTAAATAGGAAAGGAGTATATGGCTAAAAGTTTTGTGTAAATCGAGAACTGAATAGTTTCTTAATACTAGGGGTGGCAGTCAACCCTATGGGGCTGAGGACTTGCCCCTACGGAGCCGGGGCCAGGTCAAGTTTTTGACCCGTGGATGCGTCGGGTCGGGGCTCGCATCAAAGCGGGGGCGGGCGTGGGTATAATATTTAACCTGGAGGTCCTTGGCCCAATAACGCCATGGCCCAATAACACAAAAAGGTCGAGCCCCAATGAAAAAGTAAAAACCCTAGCCCCTCAATCTCACCCCTAACCACACTGCCAATTATAGCCCCTGCCGCCTGTGCCTGGCTGCCTGCTCCTGCACCTGCGCCACGCCGTGCCGTGCCGTCGGTCCCTATTGTCCTTGCCGCCCCTGCTACCCATGCCGCCCTTGCTACCCTCGCCTCTTCCACTACCTCCTGCCACCCTGACTGCCCCTGCCGCTGGGTTTGCGGGGACCTAGTGAATCCAGGTCCGGGTTGACATTTCAACCCACGGGGGCATGTAGGTCTAGGTCTAAGTAGAGGTAGGTCTGGGTCCTGTATTAGTCAGCCCAGACTCGACCCATTGCCACCGCTACTTAATACTTCATGGATGTCTATTTCTTTTGTAGGTGCAAATAGCATTCACTTCTTTGCGCTTGTTTTGGGATAGAAAAGACAAATAAATACTATACTAAGGAAATTAAGGTACGAGGGAAGTAGTTGGAGGTGCTTATTGCCAATTTTCCATGAGTAGTTTTTGAGTCTTATGTCTGGTTGGAACATTATTGGCCAAAAGAAAGCAGTTATTTTGTGTTCCTGGTTTAGAAATATCTGATTATGCGCTAGTCACTGATCTTAATTTGCACTTGCTTAAGCAAATAACTGAAGTTAGCTGCATATTGTTTTATTGTACTAACCATTATATCTTTCGTTTCAAATTTGCTTCAGATTGATGACTTGGATAGACTTATTGAAATAATAAAGCAAGCCGCAAAAGAAGGGGCACTTGTTTTATATACACTTGCTGATCCTTCAATGGCTGAGGCAACTAAGAAGGCATGTGAACTATGGGGTGTTCCGTCCACTGATGTTCTCCGTCCTACTATTGAAGCCATAGCTTCTCATATTGGTGTTGCTCCATCTGGGATTCCACGGAGTTCTCCTAGCCGGAAGGGTCAACTTACTGAGGATTACTTCCGACGAATTGAAGCTATTGATTTCACCATCAAACAAGATGATGGTGCTCAACCACAGAACCTTAATCGTGCACACATTGTACTTGTTGGTGTTTCACGTACCGGAAAGACACCATTGTCAATTTATCTGGCTCAAAAAGGGTATAAAGTGGCAAATGTTCCAATTGTGATGGGAGTGAATCTTCCAAAGTCCCTTTTTGAGATTGATCAGGACAAGATTTTTGGGTTGACAATAAACCCTGTGGTTCTTCAAGCAATCAGGAAGGCGAGGGCCAAAGCTCTAGGATTTCATGGGCGCCAGAGCAATTATGCCGAAATGGAGCATGTGAGGGAGGAGTTGGACCATGCCAATCGAATTTTCTCCCAGAATCCTCTTTGGCCAGTCATTGGTAAGATCAGTCTAATTGTCTTATTTGGAACATTTTCTTTGTACTTTCATATGTTGAAATGTAGTTTTGTTCTGTTTTGTTTTTGTGCAGAAGTCACTGGAAAAGCTATAGAGGAAACAGCTGCTGTGGTTGTGAGGATCTTCCATGATAGGAAACAGAAGTGTGCCATGCCACGCATATCAAAACGGTACTAGTACCATGTTCTATCTCTTCTGCATCTTGTAAAATATGTGTGTTTTGATAAACTCCATATCAAGAGTACCTTATGCCATACTTAATTTTTTTTGAACTCTTAATTTGTGCTACCACCTTCTAGGTGGCTTCTGTATCTAAATACATAAGATCCAGCATAGTGCAGCAGTTAATCATTGTATATTGATCTATCAACAGCAGAAATTGTTTTTATGATTAGTGCATTGCTGTTTTGTTAGGTAAAACACTAGGTTGAAATATCTGAACTTACCAGATAAACTAGAGTCATATAATTCTTGCAGAGAACTAAAGATCCACCTGTTTTAACTTCTTAATATATTAATATATTACTACACAGTTCTCCTGCGTATTTGAGAAAAAAAGAACTAAAGATCCCCCATCAGTATAATATGTTTACATGTAGAACAGATATCCTCCATGACGATTTTTATCATTATCTCTTCTAGCTTTGACCACTAGGATCATTTGTTTAATGATTGTACTCTTGGATTAGACTAGAGAGCCTTTTAGAACTTTTCAAAGGTGTGTCTTGTTTCCAGCTATGACACTTGAAACTAGCTTGCGCTATTTTCAGTGTTTTCTTTTCTTTCTCTATTGTTTGCCCTATCATTTCTCTCACATGTTGCATTCAGTTTGATGGGCCTTATTATTTGGAGTGACATCCTATTCTGTGGTCTCTGTTTGAACTGTGCATCTTATCTTGTGGATATGTGGTTGTAAGTACCAGAATGGAGTCTTGGTCAGATGTGCTTCAACCAAAAGAGTAGTTTGTCAGTTAGACCAGGGCCATCCTGAACCACACCTCCACGTACTGACGTTTGTTTGAGCTGATCAAGAATCTGGTTAGATGGAAATTGCAGCAGCAGCTCAAGGGCTGACATAGTGATCTTCAAAATGCTCCTAAGATAGTCCTTGTTAAATACTCGATACTATGTTTCCGTTTCATAAAATGTGGGGATAAATTTGCAATTCAGCCTTTTCAAATGATAAACCGTGCATGTGTATCATCTGCGGGGTTGTTCCCTGAAAAATGCCGGATACAGTCCATGCTGTTTTCATTGTGTTGCAAGGTCTTGAGAAAAAAAACATGTTTCTTTTAGGTTGCTAACTGCTAAGGTAGGTATCCTGAATTTGTGCATTGAACTGAATATCTTGGAATCTGTTTCTGTTCTTGCAGGGTGGCTCCAATTAGAGTCTACGATTATCTGTCAGAGATGGTTAACACTCACGTTGAGTATCAAAAGATTTTTTCTAGGGACTTTTAAGTCTTCTATCCTGAAGCTGCGAAGTGAATCCAAAAGTCTAAAATCCGACCCCCAATCCGGCATTTTTCACGTGTCCCAGATTAGGTTAGCTAATATACTGTGCACAGTGAGGGTTTCAGTTCTTTTTAGGCCATCATCATCTTGTGAGTTGTGCCATATTCTTTGTTCATTCGTTTAGCTCTTGGCTGAACCACTGAAGTAATGTAGTCATGTTACTCATGTACCACTCTTGAAGAAATGACATCTGGATAAAGACAATTCTTTCAGATACTTGTGTCCCCATTTGTATGCATGTGTTTGCAACATCAGAAAGGATGAACATTCTAGGATCACCTCTCCAAAGCGACATATATGATATATCCTTTTGTGCAATTATAACTTTTCTTTTGTTGAAGAAAAGAAGAGAAGAAACCAGGATAGGACAGCAACAGATTAGTATATAACTTTTCTTTTGTTGAAGAAAACAGAAATGTATAGAACTACCATCACAAGCTTCACCATCAGACCCTAGCTGGTCTAATCTCTTCCCTGCCATTCACTCTATATTCTTTCTTACGCCTGTAGTCGTCAGTGGCATATAATGGATTTTCTCTTTACAGTTTGTATCGAGACTGCTCGAAAAAACACCGAAATTTTCATAGCTTTCCACGGCCGGCACTTCACCGTGCATCGCCGGTTGCTTCGCCGGCTCCGCCGCCCATCTTGCTCATGGACAGGGTGAAGTAGAGCAGGATCAACGTTCCCACACTGGACCTGCACAAACAAGAAAACGGCGAATTCATTCAGAAAAGGATCTTTCTTCAGAGATCGATCAAAATCCACACAAAAAGGTACTCTCGTGAGCAAAAACATCAAAGTTTTTTTCTCAGCACGGCACCGTCGTATTCACAATTCATACGAGTATACGACTACATGAGAACGGTTGTTCATCCATCGCAGTCTTTCCTCCAATATCGCTGTAGCGAAGACGAAGCTGACAGCTAGTAAACTAGTTCAGAAACGGAGGCTCGCCGGCAGAAAACCCGGCCGGTCTTGTGCGGCACCGTCTGCACTGCACGCACCATCATTCATCCACCGGCCACAACGAACCCATCTGAAAAGGCTGCAGATTAATGCAGCTAATGCTGGCCATGCTCAAGATTTTGATTTTGGTAGGACAATTAACTCTTCTGCATAATGGTCTGGGAAGTTCTTGAATGGCCCCAGGAGAAATTCCCTAGAGTAGGACGAGATTTTAATGGCGTTCTGCTACTTGCTCGAGAGCCTTAATTACGTTACTAATCATCTCCAAATATCACAGCCACTTTTTGAAGGCGTTTTCCTAATAAGAAACGGTATAGCTCATTCGTATTATCTTCGATTTTGCTCTTTATTAGTCGCCTGGTTTTTTTATTTGTCAATCACCCAACTTGTACAATAAATAGGTTAAACTTGCATAATCTAAAAATTTGCAAGGTTAATACAAACCTTCTGCAACTTTTATATGTGTTAATATACTTATTTAGATCAAAAGCTTTTTTTTATAAACAGCAGGATCCAAACTAATGTAAAAAAATTTAAATTTTAATTCATAATATTTTTATTATAAGAAAAAGAGATAAGTTAGTTATTGATATTATGTGCCATTGAGCAAACCGTACGAAAACCACTCGAGCTGCAAGGCGGGTTGGCTTACAGTGAGGCGAAGAGGAAGACCACCCTCCGGGGATCGAGCCACGGCGCCGGCCGCCGCCCGAGCCGCCGGGACTTCCCTCCCGGCGTGCCGGCCACCGGCGTGTGGACGAGCCGGAGCCCGCTCATGTCGTCGGTGGCGGCCACGTGGACGAAGAGCGGTGACAGCGGGGGCCTGTCGCCTGTCCCTGCACACGAACAAGACGACGACACGGCCATGGTTACACCTCGAGCAAGTCATCCCTCCCGACGGGTAACTGTCACTTGTCAACTCGGATTACTGGCCAAATCTCTAATTTTGGCAAGGTAACCGATCTGTCGAGATCAAATTGCCAAAGCTCTAGGGAATTGTGGCCAAGCAAAAAAAATCACAGAAGATATTGACATCAAATGGTGCATGAATCCTAATTGGAGGCGATTATTACTGGACTGACCGGCGCTGCCGTTGGCGTCGCCGTCGGCCGGCTTCCTTTCTCCCTTCCTTGACAGCGACCTCACCATCTTCTGCTGCGTTCGCCGCACGAGCACGCAAGAAAAGAATCAAACTTTGGGAAGGACGGAAGAAACTGTGGTGGCTAGGCTCGACGCCGGCCGGCTCGCGTTTGTGGACCTACCGGTGTCCGAGGGGGCGGCGGTGCCGCCGCCGCGACCGTGTCCGTGCCCAGGCAGTCGCCGGCGAGCGAGGAGAGGGCGCCGACGTCGAGGGCGATGAACCCGCCGCCGCCGCCGCCGCCGGTGGCGGCCGGACTGGCGTCCAAATTCGATTTCCCAAGATCGCTCGACGCAAGAACCTGCACCTAAGAAAAAAATCGAAAATCACATGACGTTCCTACAAAAAGAACCACGCGAAATCCTCCATTTTTCTCCAAAAAGCAAAGAACACGGGAGCAAAATTCACTTGCAATTCAGTCAGCACAAGAACACGACCAAATATCAACCAAGAAACTCACGGGTTGGTTGGAGGCGATCTCTCCCATGCCGTCGCGGTGGCCGGTGCTCCTGCGTGCGCGGCGGCGGCGGCGGCGACGGCGGCTGCTGATTCCTTCTTCTCTTTTGTTGTATCCGGGCTTCGGTTGTGGGTTGGAACAATGGAATACTACCAAAACTAGGAGCAAATCCCTGCCACTTTGCTCTTTTCCAGGACAAAAGATTCTCTCTTGCCGTCTCACTCTGCCTCGAGCATATGGAAGAGCAGAGGATGACGACGAACTGGCCACACAGGACAGCTTATTTATACACGGATGTGGTTTTTCCAAGATGCACATCCAAGTTATCTGCAAATTACAGAATGTTCCATAGTAGGAACATAATTAAAACGAGCCAAATCACTTCAATTCTTACACATATTAGTAATGGCAGGGAAATAACTTGATTTTTTATTAATTATATTAGCTATAATTTTTGTTAGCCAGAACTTACTAATTAGGCACATATTAGCTAAAGGAAACAAATAAAATTTAAATTTAAATAGGTAATATTAACTAAAGGAAACAAATAAAATTTAAATTTTTTAGTATAAAATTTAAATGATAAAATGAAAATTTGCATGCAACTAATGATATGTCCACATGGATTTTCAATTTTGAAGAATTTAAATTGTATGTATTTTGTGCTGTCCGAATTATAATTTAATTTAATGCTACCGGTAAGAAAAATTGTAGTAGTAAGGGTATTCCCAACCCCAACCCTCTGATTATGATATTTTCTATAGCATTAAATATAATGTCATGTAAATATTTTGTTTAGGTGATAGAAAAGTTAATGAGAAAAGATATAGAAATAGTTTCTTCATCTAGAAACCAAGTCGACGCACATACTAACACACCAAAAAACCACTCCCACACTGTTGGGACTCTATGGTAATTTTCATAGCATTAAATATAGTATCATGTAAGCATTTTTGCTTATAGTGCATATATAAAATATTTATTTTTTCTCTACATAGAAACTATTATGGAAACTATATATTAGAATGATTAGGTCTAAAATACACCATCTCTTTTAGAAACTATATATAGTTTTTATAGATTGGAAATGCCATAATGGTAACATTTTTTTACCTTGGCTTTCTACCGAAGTCTGATGTCTTGAGCACGCCGTTGGATGAGTAATTTCAGAACTGCGAATTCCGATGCATCTCGGGGACTGATCTATTAAAAGGAGTCAAAAGAGATATTGTAATTATTTATTCGTCCGAGGGCGTTCTCGGGAGAAAACATTCGGCGCTTTGGCATGTAATTATCCGTAGACATCTCAATTCTCAGCTCTTTTATAAAAACCATTTTATAAATATATTCTTAAAAAATTCTCTTTTCACCGACTTTAGAATGTTAGCGTCACTGCGATCCGTAATCAGGGTATGTTAACAAAACAAGTTTTCAAAAAGGGTTAAAGTGTCAAATTTGCAGCAAAATCCCTCGTGCATTCGATCGCTACCGGTGCTTTTCGCTGACGTCACTTTTCATCCAGCAAAGCATACGAGTATTCCCCCCAACTCCACCTATTTCTCCCTTTTTTCCATCAATTTTTCCAGAAACAAAAAGCGAAGGAATGTTTGATCTTGGCAGAATTTAGAGCAAAGTATCGGAGTATAGATAAGGAAGGACGGATTTTTGAAACGGCGTACAACAAAATTTGTTTGGAAAATTGCTTAAATGTTTGTATGGACCAGCTAAATCGGCTTGCTGTTCTATGATTTATCCGATTGCTTTTGAGTGATATTTTTTGACTATATGTGACGCCAACGGTTCCAAACAGCGTGCATGCGGTTCAAGTTTTCCTACGCTACAAACCTAAGCTAAATCAAACAGTTAAAAATGCACCCCAAGTGATCGGACATAGAACACGTTTAATAGAAAGCAGCATTGTTTAATTACATTAAAAAGTATATATACAATTGTATGTTTTCTACCCTATCATCTACTCGGCAGGATCAGCTGGATACATTTCTAGATCAGCGACAAGGACGCTCGCCGTCTCCTCAACCTCCGCGTAGATGCGCTCCACGTCAGACTCCTCGACGGTCGACGGCCACCCTGCTTGGATGTGGTCCATACGAGCAGTTGGATACAACGCTCGGAAGATCCCAAGCGCGTGGGTGATCGCCGTCTGGACGAAGTCCCGGGTTTGCTCCCGTAGACGTGTCGCCGACCCTTGGAGCCGCTCCCTGAAACGCTCCACCGACCATGAAGTGTTGGAGGGCTCGCCCTCAATCATCTTGAAGCTCGAGATCGGCGAACTGAGCGCTCACTGGCCGATGAAGCTATGCAAATATAGCATCATATCAGAAAAAGTTTTATCAACAAATAACGATAAAAGAGTCCAATATGGTGATTCGTACTTTTGTACTCACCCGACCACTTGGTAGCGGCCACTTCAGACGCCTTGAGCTTCTTCTCAAGCTCGGCAATCCTGGTCTCTGCCTCCGTCGCCCTGGTCTCTGCTTCTGTCACCTTGGCCTTTGCCTGCATTGCTCTGGCGAGGGCTTCATCCCTCTCAGTCAGAGCCGCTTTGGCTAAAGTGGCCGATCGGTCTGTTCAGCCAGCAGCCATCTCCATCCGCTCCTCCGCCGCCAACCATTCTGTTATATCAGCACTGGTTAAAACAGTAATGACAAATAAAAAGACAGTAATGGGTAATCAAGCACTCACCATCGGAGCGGATCTCCAGCTGACCTCGGAGGATTTCGTTGTCCTCCTCTGACCTCTTCAGATCGGCATCTCTCCGTTTAAGCCAGTCGATCACCTGGCTCACGAGACGCTGCACAAAGACAAAACAAGTTAGTATGCATATAAATTATGTACATCAAACTAACGATTGTAGGGATACTTACGGTGGTCTCTTGACCAACCCGGCCGAGTGCGTCGAGGTACTCGGCCGCCCCCCTCCCGACTGGACTGGTCGGGGCACTGGTCGCAACGCCGGAGGTCGGTTGAGGCACCCTCTCGTTTGGAACCTCGACCTTCATGGGGTCGACCACGCCAGGCTCCGCCGAGGGCCTTTCCACGTCCTCTGTCGGCACCTCAACCTCCACGGTCGGCAAAGGCCGCCAAGTGCCGCTACCTCCGAGTCCACAGCACTTGGCTGCGTTGCGGGAGGTACCCTGGCACTCGGTGTTATTGCTGGCTGCTCCGGCACAAGTGTAGCCACATTAGGCTCGTTGGTGGCCGGAGCGCCCGACGCCTCCGCGCTGCTTGCTGAGGCCCCTTGCTGGTCAGCCCCCCCGTGAACACCACTATGTCAGTGGTGGGGGCTGTGGCTCCAAAGCCCGCCGCGTCCTGGTCGGACAGGGACGACAGAGCGCTATCAAAAACAGCACAAGAAATCAGTTTTGAATTCAATTTAATTACTTGATTCAAGATAATTACAGAAAAACTTACCACGTTGACCACCTAAAGGATAGCTTCTTTCGCCGACTGGGCCCTGCTCCTAGGGACAGTCCAGCTGGTGGTGGTGGTGGTGTTGTCGACACAGAAGAAGACGACGCCACAGCGCCGCCAGTCGCCGAAGCCACCCTGGATGTTTCCGAGTCGTCGCCCGCCTCTCCAGGGAAGGACGACGGCACCTTTGGTACCCCCAGGGATGCCGGTGCCGCCGTCGTTGTTGCTGCTGCTGTGGTCGTCACCTTCGCCTTTTTCGCCGCAGAAGGGCAGATTTTTTTGCCCTTCCTCTTTTCTCCAGTCGGCCCGGCGTGCTGGTCAATATTTTTTTGCCCGACCCTCTGAGGTTGCTCGGGCAAGGGTGCCAGAGAGCAAAATGCCTCTCGGCCCTGCACAGTCCAAGAGTTAACACCCGGCAGGTGACATTATCAAAGAAATTCAAGAAGTGAAAACAAAAAATCCTTACCAATGGTCGGGGATACTGTAGCCTATAGGCCCTAGGATGCATGTCAGGATGAAGATCCAGCCGACCGGCGAAGATTAGCTTTACTCGCTTTTTCCCGTCATTAGCCGACAGGTGCTCGACTGACTCCCTGGTCGGGTCCGCATGACCCGAGTACTCAAACGCCTGGTGGGTCCTTAGCTTCAACGGCTGAACTCGGCGGGTGATGAAGTTGAACGCCATGTGGACGCCCGATACGCCTTTGGCTCAGAGCTTCTTGATCAGCTCCACCAACTCGTCTACTTAGTCCTGCTCCTCCCGTTGGCAGCGGTCGGACCAAGCGAGTGCCGGCAGCGGCACTCGATCTATCTCCGGTGAGAGGGCCGGCTCGTGGTTGGCCATGTAGAACCAACCCGAATACCACCCCTTGTTAGAGGTCAGGAGCGACACCGGGATGTACTCCGTCGCCTTCCCATCCTGCAACTGTAGACCACAACCGCCGACCACTTTCTTCTTCGCGTTCGGCTGCAGGCAGAAATAATGACGGAAGAGATTAAAATGCGGTTCAATCTCAAGATAAGCTTCGTAAAGATGGACAAAAATGACGAGGTGCAAGATATAATTGGGGTTGAGATTGTAAAGAGAGATGTCAAAATGGTGGAGGACGCCGCGAAAGAAAGGGTGGGCCGGCAAGCCGAACCCGCGAAAAAGAAAAGACTCGAACACCACAAGTTCGTAGGTGTTCGAGGTCAGGAACGCCTCCCCGCCTGATGAGCGCCATGCCGATAGCGCGCTCGGCGGGAGTTCGCCCCGCTTCTCCAGCAGCGCCA
>KE372992.1:97678-111493 GCA_000418225.1 Zizania latifolia | reverse complement strand
TAAAATATGATTAATTAAAGTACTAAACTATCTTTTAAAATTAATTGTTAAGAAATATAGATTCTACTATTAGTATAACATCATTTTAGATATTTCATAAACTAGTGGCGTTAAAGGCACTAATAGGGCCTAGAGCAATAAATTTCTATCTTTCCATGTTGCTTTCGCCATAGAACTCAATGAAATCGAAGTTTGAGGCATTATCGTAGAACAGATATGCACACAGCATTCTCACAGGGCTGGGCTGACCTGACCCGACCCAATGCCCAGAAAAATTTCAACACCGATATTATCAGTGGGCCGAAATTGAACTAGAGCCACATCAATCAACGGGAGTATGAATGCAAATGTTCACCTGGATCCAGCAGCTTGGGTGCTACCCACATGTTGCTTCAAGGAGAGGATCCGATCCGGTCAGATTTTATTTAGCAGTGATAAATTATCGAATCTAGCTCATAATACGAAAGAGTTGATCTTTAGGAACAACACATGCTCAGTCAGATGTTTGGATAGAAAATAATTACTGTTATCCAAGCATTATTTTAGGTCAGTGGCATCTGTTCTATCTGACAAAATCTGCATGCCAATTAGCAACTGCAAAAACAGAAGAACTCACAACAAGTCCACTTTTTTTTTACAAACCTATATGAGGTGATCCACCGCATGGTGTGGATATCTTAGTTTGCTACACATTTCCCAATCCCCAATGCTTTGTCACCCTTGACAATAAGGCTCCATGAACTTAAAAAACTTCGTTGCCTTGTATCTATTCTCATTTGGAAAATATAAATTGTTTATTTAGAGAGGATATCATTTATTTGATAATAGTATATATGAAAGAAAAGATAAAAAATACTTAAAATTCTAAAATGACTTATATTTTGAAAAAGTTAAGAAAACTAAAACAATTTATAAAAGAAAACTAAGACAGTACTATATGTCACATACTCGTACAAGAATAATGTACATATGCTCGTACATCTATTAGTATATATATACATATCCCCTAATTTCTATTTTCTACCTCTATGGTATAAAGATGCGACCTACCTTCTACAAAACTTAACTATAGAGTAAAGATACAAGATCCAAAATAAACGTACGAGCATGTATGCAAAATCATATCGATGAAGCAACATCCTCTTGGTACTAGTACCTAGTACTCGTCCATGTCGTCTTCCTGTATCGTCTCCAGCTTGGGCGGTGGCCGGTGGCCCTCCGCCGCCTCCACGGGCTCGACGAGCACCTCGCCCATGCTCATGATCTCCGTGACGACGTCTTCGACCGGCAGCCCTTTCCCGGCGCCGTCCAGCAGCCGGCGCAGCTGGCCCTTGGTCATCCGGATCTTCAGGAGGCGCGCCGTCGGCGGCGGCGAACCGCCGACGTTGTTGCCTCCCTCCCCGTCCTTCTCCTTCTTCCGGAACGACGCAGGGCCGGAGAACTCCACCGGCGCCGTTCCGCGGTAGTAGTAGTCGTCGTCTTCGCCGCCCCCGCCGCCCCACGCCGTCACCCTCGCCCGCTCCCGCTCGAAGCAGTTGCAGTTGCAGTTACCCATGGCAAAAGCAAAAGCAAAAGCAAAACCAAGCTCAAAGCTAGCTCAGATCGAGCTCACGATAGCTAGCTAGCTAGCTGCTCGAGCTCACGAGCACACTCCACTGCTATATCTATCTGCAAGTAAAGGATCTGATCGGAGAAGGAGATGATGCGTTGACCCGTGCGAGCTTTGGATTTCTTGGTCGCATGCAGTGGAGAGGAACTGAGGAAGAGTATAACAGGTGTACGTATTTATACCAATCAGGCTAGCTTGTTCATGGAGCAAGTTCTAGGAAAGCGATTTAATTGTTGAGACGAGAATTAACGTACGAACACGTTACACGTACGACATGCCGTGTGTGCATGTTTGCACGATTTTCTATGAGAAAAAGTTTGAGAGGACGAGTTTAATTAGGCGTGAATGCTAGCTGATCAGCCTTGACTCAGATAGATGTTTCCTTTGGGGGGGTTTAATTAAGGCGCCACTGTGTGATTAAATAGTTTCATGTCGGCGGATTAAGCTGTGATCATCACGCACGCCTGCAGATATATACTCACTGTGTTATAAAAAAATTATTTTTAGATAAAGTTAATAAATTATTGGTAATATTAACAGATTAAATTACACACAATTAATATAAAAGTAAGGAATTTGTAAGTATAGATAAGAGATATTGAAAAAAAATACAATTTTAATTTACGAATTGAGGATTGAGGATCGAGGATAAGGAAGAGATAGAAATAAAGTCTTGTCGGGAATAAGATTCCGGGCTACATCCCGAGTGGTTTTAAGCCGACCAGTCAACGGTCAAAGCCCGCTATGAGGACAGTGATGGAGAGCTAAAGGTGTCCGAGTCCAGCACTCGGACGAGAAGCCCTCCTGACCACCTGTATTCGGACAGTCCCCATTAAGATCTAGGCCGTCATTAATCTCCATAATCCCGCAGTTATTAGTGCGGTTATCCTCTGTGTTATTACCCACAATATGACCGTTTATGTCATTAATACGTCATTAGTGGGAATTTATTCATTATTTGTAACCCCCGATCTCTCCCCTATAAAGAGATCGGAGGGAGCCTGAAAAGGCAAGTTTTGGACGCACGAAGACACACATACACAGGATTAGGGTTATTATCCTCCAGGAGGTCCGAACCTGTCTAAAATCCCCTGTCTCTGTCTCTTTGATCGAGATAACCATTAGATCATAGCACCGCACCCCCTTTTAGCCTGACCAAAAAACCTTCCTACGGGCACCCCTGTAGGGTACTGTTGTCTTACTTTTCGAGATAAAATTAAAATTTTAAAAGTAAAAAAATCGTGACAAATTAATACAGTAGTATATATATAAAAATCTTGTAAAATTCCTATGTTCAAAGGAGCTCTAATATGTTGTTATAGAAGAGGCGACACATGAGCTTTCTTCTTGCGTAGCCGTTTCTTCTACGTACTTGTCACAAATATCAATGCTTGCTTTTTATTAATCTTATACTAATCCACGGATATATAGCATTTCCACGCATGTTACTTAGCAGTAGGCAACTGGAGAAAACAGAAAGAAATCGTGGTTGCAGCGGGAGACACATTTTGGTCTCAGTTGCGTTGAAGAATACTCACGCAGTGTCGTACGCTTCCTAGCTCTCAAAATGTCTCGTATATAATGTCGTCAGTCACCTTGAAAGAAAACCATGGGCACATATCTTCGACCTTCTTCCTGCCATCGATCGACAGCAAGATCATCGACTGGACAGGCCCTTTTGTAAATGGTGAATCGCTAAATTCGCTTTCAGATCAGAAAGGCGATGCGGTGAAAATATCAAACTGAACCGTATCGATCATCTTTTACAGAAAGAGAGAGAGAGCTCGCCAGCTAGCTACACGTAACACACGCAGCAGAAGTATAGCCCATAGCATTCGATCGATCGAATAATGCATATATGCATGCCGTGTTGTCTCGGAATGAATGAACGGACTAAAAAAATTAAAATCATAGATATGATAGCCGCTAGCTAGATGCTGCTAACGTGAGCAATGACATTATCGCAGCAGGACGCAGAATTGCAGATGAACCAAGCAATCCTGGTTTGGCTTCCTTTCCACTTGCAGCTATCTGCTGGTGCTAGATTAAGGCCCCTATCTGTTTAGGATTATAGTAATTCAGTTATAGAAAAAAGTTGGATTAAATCAGCTTATTAAATTATTATAATTCGTACTAATAAGTTGATATAAAAAACTGATATGTTTATTTCAGCTCATAAAAATAAACTAAGTTACAATAATTCTAAACCCAAACAAACAAACTAGTTATACAAATCCCTAGATATACAAATCCATAAGGAGAGAGCTCCCGTCCGTACCTGTACGTCTGGCGGCCTGTCTCGTGTGCCGTGTGCGTGCCTGCCACGCGCCGTTTGGATTCTTTTACCAGCAAATTCGCGCTTTTTTCAGAGCTACCCTGGTGGAGACCTGACCCACCCAAACAGATTCTTTTCTGAACTATGTGTATTTCCCAGCTGGATCGTCGTTTGGCCAGAGAATACTTCGTCCAAGCTTCCTTCCAACTTTATCAACAAAATATTTTATTTATAGCTTCTTAACTTTATCAACAAAATATTTTATTTATAGCTTCTTAACTTTATCAACAAAATATTTTATTTATACCTTCTTATCTACCATGATTTATAAACCAAGAAGCTTTATTTTTTTGATTTTTTCTTACATGTCACTTTACAATACTGAAGTATTTTCTTATTAATAATGATCATTTTAGTATTTTACCATTATCACTAATCTATAGTTTTTTTAAAAAAGTAAAGTCTCTATGTGACAGAATAAGTACTCTCCAACTGTCCAACGCCGGTACATATAAGGTGCAGAATTAACAAAACCGCAATATCTGTAATTAGACCACTGTTTGGTTAACCTTTGTACGTGTGTGTTGCTGTTGCTCAAGAGACTACAACCCTGTTTAGCACAGCTTCAGATTCAGAATTTTTTAGAGCTGATCAAATATAGCTCTAAGAAATCTTGATCCGGAGTTATGGATAAATTGAGAGTATTTAATTAAGCATTCTAGTTTTTATTTTAGACTATAAATAAAAGTTTAAACTATTTTATTATATTATATAAATCCTAGATCCAATATGAATCAGAATTGAAGCTGTACCAAACATACCCGTACTTCCGTGTGTAGTTTTTTAAACTATGGGAAAGTTCAAGGTTGTACGGAAACTGTGTACTGCAACTGTAGCTATACATCCAAATTGGTCTCTTGTTCTCCGTCCCAAAGATAGCTACATGAACCATATTATAAAGGATATAGATGACACGATTTGCGGCTAGGTTATTGTAATGTTGTTGATTCTTGATAGAGTACTCCATGTTGGAACTAGTCGATCACATCCAATCGCTTGCAGGCCAGTCGGCAAGCTTTGATCTATGTGCATATATACGAATGTATCCAAGAGAAAATTTATTCCCGTTCGATCTTAATCAAAGTCTTCACACATTCCCATCTGTCTCGTATGACGACATACCTTATTTTTGCTGAATCATAGAATTCTCTTAATCGATTAGGAGTGGATCAATGCGTGTTTATTAGATTAAACCCCATAATTTTCATAATGCTTTGAGTTATCAGAGAGCTGGTAATTTACACACGCTTTCAAATCCCATTATTTGATTTAATTTACGAGTTACCGATGGCTGTTTAATTGTGGTGAATGCAGTAATTATCTAGAGGAGCAATTGCAGTCTTGGAGATGTCCTGTTTGCTTTCTTCCTCCAGTTCTGATTGTTATGCTGTTGAGTCTTGTCTGTCTTCCTCATGTTTCTTCGAGCCGTTGCCACTGTGAGAACATGTGGCAATTGTTAACAAACTCGGGTTGATATATTTAGTATCCGGTGATAAAAATAAAAACTCGAGAATATATAAAATTGAGTGAGCTAGCACATCTTGATCTCACTTTTTTTAGAGAACAAGTGGCAATTGTTAGCAAAATCGGGATCGTATATTTGATATCCGGTGATAAAAATAAAAACTCGAGAATATATAAAAAATCAAGTGGGCTAGCACACCTTGATCTCGGGATGGTTTTCTTTGAGACCATATACCTTTCTTTTAGGGCTTTGCTATAAATTAAGGGACTCTATTCTCATTCTACACACATCTGGGAAATAAAGAGCGCTTTGTGCTACATCTTGTGTCTTTATTGTTTTGCGTGATTATTTATTACTAGAAACTCTAAACTATACGTGATAGCAAAAGTTTCTTAACACATTAAGATAATGTGGAGATAATGCAACTTGTATTGCATAACTACGATCGGAATATGTGAAGAGCAATTTATCAAATAATATAAACCTCAAATGTTATTCATACCAAGTTATGTGAGAATCTTACATATTTATTAATTACTAAGTCTCTCCTCGTATCTAGCTTTAATGACGTGCTCGTGAAATTAGGATGGTTAGACTTATAGATTTGCACATTTTTGGGAGAAAAACTTCACATGATATCAACATAAAAAATAAATATTAGTCAAGAAAATTTAGAGAAATAGTATGTAGCGCACATCATAGTTGCATGAATTGCCTCATTAAAAACTTTAACTTGAGAAACTTCAGTAAAACTCATTTAGTGCAAAAAGACTACAATTCATCTAAATATTTCTTATGATGAAGACATCAACATGATTTGACACCTGTTGAAGGTACGAGAAGACGAAGACATCAACATGACATGACACCAAGCTTAATGCCCCATCGAAGGTACGAGAAGCGAAGACGCCAATATGACTTGACGCCCACCACAACCAGAGCATTAAGAGCGCCAAAGACGTCAATATGACTTAACACCCCATCGAAGGTATGGGACAGTGAAGACGTCAACATGACTTGATGTACGCCGCAACCAGAGCACCAAAGACATCAACATGACTTGACACACCATCAAAGGTATGGGAAGGTGAAGCGGTCGAAGGCCCTAGGGGCTTGGCGCTCAGTGAAGCGGTCAAAATTCGACCCACTCACATCAGTTAGAAATTATATTAAAAACACCAACATTTTTTGTCTATTTTCAGCATGCTTGACTGAAGGGGACGACAAAGAGAACCTACTAAAAGAGTTCTTTTCATAGTCTCGACCAAGATTGCTTAACCTTGCCCATGAGAGACTTGTTGGAGGGTGAAGACCACTGACTAAGGTGAAGATCCTAACAAATAGCGAAGATCACTAATGAGGGTGAAGACCCTTACAGGTGGCAAAGACAACTAGCGAGGACAAAGACCATGACAGGTGGAGAAGATCACTAGTGAGAGTGAAGACCTCCACAGGTGGCGAAGACCACTGGTAAGGGCGAAGACCCCAGCATGTGGTGAAACCACGACGAAAAACTCGACAGGTGGTGAAGACCACTAGCGAGGGCAAAGAACCCGATAGGTGACGAAGACCACTAGTGAGGGTGAAGAACTGATAGGTGGCAAAGACAACTCTTGGGGACGAAGACCCTGGCAGGTTGTGAGGATCGATGGTAAGGATAAAGACCCTGATTGATGACGAAGACCATTAACGAGGGCAAAGATCCCAATAGGCTAGGCTAGCGGAGTCTACGACGCTAGGTGGGCCACTAGAGTGCATCAAAATAAGTTTCAATTCACACCATGATACATCATCAAACTTACATAAAGTTCATAAATTTTTATATAATCTGAATGAAACTCCATCAAACATGATCTAAATTCGAGAAGTATAGTAAGTTATTACCAAGTCCGCAGGATCGATACAACCAGGTCCCATGGTACATGCACATCCTCCTAATTATATGCACTGTCGATAATATAATTAAACATCGATCAGTAGTGGGATATAAGCATACACGTAATGGCGTCAGCGATGACTTTACAAAGCTATCGCTAAAGTAGAGTACTGATGCTACCATGAGTTCCAGAAGAGTCTACACACACGATTTTTTTACTCGGCCGTGGTTAAGTCATTAACTCGTGAAAAAACTGGATTAAGTTTGGTTTGACGCTAATCCATCTAGTTCCGAGATATATACTGTATTTATATATAACTTGTATAATAAAATAAAGTAATTTAATGTTTATTTTTAGTTGAAAATAAACGTCAAATCAACTTAATTCACATACAGATCGATCTAATTTATATACAAATTTTAATTTAAGATTTCTTATAAATAGATCTGAGCGAATGTATCAGACTTGAAAACTGCGTGAAATAGAAGGCACACTACTGCATTCATGCTGTGCAAGCGTGCGTTCACGTGGCGGCCACGCGCTCTCGGTCGTCGAAATCATCGGACCGGACCACATTACATGCACTGCGAGCTGGCTTCCATGTTCGCGTCAATCGGTCCAAAAAGGGTACTCCGTAACATACAAGACAACAAAGTCAGCCCAGAGAATGAATTGAAAGTGCTGGCTTAGGCTTAGCTTATAGAGTGCGATCGAAAGAAAGCTTTATTCTCAAGCCCTAGAGTTCAAGTCAACCATACCCTGGAAGCAGCTGGCTTATAGTCAGTATGTTATTTTACAGTCTATTCCGTGCGTCTTTAATTTCGAGATTTATGTTGAATATCTAGTTTATATGGCATAATAAAATAGTTTAAACTTTTATTTTTAATCTAAAATAAAAACTAGATTGCTTAACTAAATACATTTAATTCATCCACAGTTGCTCTAGATTGATTCAGTATTTCTTGGAGCTAGATTTAACCAACTCTATTATTTTTGGATCTAGAGCTATACCAAATGGGCTTAGACGTATTAGCTAGTATTAGCTAATACATCTATCACAGTGTTTAGTTGTGTGGGAGTAATTAACTTGGAAATTTAATCCGTAAATTTTGAATTAAGAGTATTTATGGTTAGCATCGATCCTAAACTATAATTAACCCTTAGGTGCATTTGTCCATAGAAATATTGTTAGGATTATTGGTATAATTACAGGGTAATCTAACTAGATTCATGTGTTTAACATGATCACCCAGAATGATAGTTAGGAATATAGGATTTCTATGTAACTAAGATTTTAGTTCGTTGTTAATGGTGATAATAATCCTTTTAAAATAAGTAGCTATCTTGGATTACCCATTAATTGGGATTGCCATTAATTCTCTTTTTTTTTAACTAAAACGCATCCTTACGTTATAAAATTCGAGTGCTTACTCTTCATGTGGTTGTAGCGTGTTTGGGGCTTACTTTTGAAAATTTGATCGTAAATACTTGTGACTATTAATGCAACTAGCGTTATATCTAATTCGCATGTATCATAAAGTGTGATTAACCCTTTTGGTTATAAAAATTGGTTGTTACACATTATGTAATCACAAAATCATATCACTCAACTCTTCATGTGGCCATAGGGTATTTGGGGTTAACTTGTGATGACTCTGATCATCAGTACATGTGACAACTAGAAATATATATATCTAGTCTACATATATAAAGTTTAATTTATCATTAGGGTATGGTATAAAAATCGGTCGCTTAGCATCATATACACACAAAAATGAATCACTTCTCTCTTCATATTTGTGGAGGTTAAATTTGAAATTTTGACTGTCGTCATGCGACAACTAGGAATATATCTTGTTTGTATAAGATTTAGTTGACACACAGTCTTTAGAGCACAAATTAAAATCGTCGATGTTAACCATCATATACTTACAAACCCAGATCACCCCACACTCTTCATGTGGCCACAAAGTATATGGAGGTTAATTTTGAAATTTTGATCGTCATGTGACAACTAGTAATATATAATATATCTAGTTTGCATAAATTTAGTTTAATTAACCCTTATGGTAAAAAAATTAGTTGATAAATATCATGTGCTTACAAATCGATGATCCCTCCACACTCTTCATGTGGCCATAGGGATGTTCTTATCCTAAAGTCGGATTAGCCATTAATTAGGTTATAAAAATTCACTTGTTAAATATCATATATATTTACAAAACCAGATCACTCCACTCTTAACGTGTTTTTTGATGGCTGCTTGCTAAAGCATGTACGGTTGACGATGCGGCTTTTGTCTTGTTACGCATGCCATTTTTTCCCTCTTGCAGTCCAGAATCCAGATAAGATGCTCGGTTTACGTAGAAAAAAAGATAATTAATAGGGGAGAAATTAAAGAGCAAGCTAGAGAAATAAAGACAAAATAGGTAATATATATTTTTTACAGAAGCATACTTGATCGAGTTAGTAGCTAGCCATGCATATAAACACTTAGAAACACTAGCACGAACATCAAATAGAGGACATATCTGTGAGTACCTTAGCACCCGATAAAAAAATGATACATATAAAACTTTATATATGTCAGTTATAAATAAAAACTATAAATATATTATAGACATCGGTTTTTAATAAAATATACTGATAATCATACATGTGTTGTCTCTTAAAAATTGGCACAAATAGTATAGGTGGCTGCACATACGAGAAGTTCTGAATTTTTCAAATGACCTTGGATAGAGATTTGCTTTATATCAAATTGTAGAACTCGACGAGATTTATAACTTTATGGTTTATAACTTTTTGATTTGAGATGAGTGATAAGAAGACAACATATGGATGTAGAGGTCTTGAGTTTGAATCCTATCAAACGTATGCATGAAAAATCATGTGACTTGCGATGCGCAACCGCGTGTATATATATATAATACAAAATATTTTTGAACCTTTTTCCACCTATAAAATTTAAAATTCAAGATCACACTATAGTTACAGTTCGTATGAACCGATACCAATAGGTTTAGTCTATTAGTACTGTTCTCTAGTACTGGTAGCAAAACCAGCGTATATGTGGGGTCCGGATGTGATACTAATTAGAGTTTTTGTGCCACTAAATGATACCATAGATTACCCATATGACCACGTACACTTGGTTAATCCTTATCATCGAAACCATGCATCCTAGCCAGCCAAGACGTAAACTAGACGAAGTTAATTTGTAAATTTGATGTATTAGAACATATACATGATTCATGCTTAAGAGTATTAAATGGACATATATATAGTAAATTAATTTCAGGAGTGTGAAATGGAGTTATTCCAACGAAATAATTAATTAATACACGCAACAAAACGTATGTGTTGCAAAAATACCTTTAATTGCAATATACAAATTCATCCACGCATGTGCGTTGGCAGCTGCAACCAGAGTTAGTTGGTGATCCTCGTCACGAGAATCTGGCATTCCAATATTCCATATTCGGTGAAAGTCAAAGCCTCGATCGAACAATTGCATGCATTCACCGGAAGTAATTAATTAATTAACACTCCATCTTTCAAAAAACAAAAACGAATATAAGTTTCTGGTGCGTTCGGTATAATCTTGACTGTTAAATTCTTTAACGATATATCATTAATAACTATAAAGTTAATATTATAAGAAAATGCGTGATTTCAGGATTAATTATTAGTAAAAGTTTAGAAAATTGACTTTGCAAAATGTATACAATTTTTTTTTGGGAGAGGAAGTATAACGATCAGTTTGTTTCAGTTTCTGACAACTACAACTATTTCTAGAATCTGAAACTGAAATAAACGGATTAGATTTTAGATCTAGATCGTAAAAATCAGTAGCTACAGAATCTAGAAATGAATTAAAATCCAATAGTTAGAAAACACCAACTTCTCTAGATTTTTTACTAGTTAGATACTTAAACTATCTAACTATTCATCAAACTAGCTAGTTACCGGCTAAAATAAACGGTCTCTAATTGAGCAATTGCCCAAAACTTATAAATGGACCTGCCTAGCGTGAGAGTCGTATCACAAATCGAGAGAGAGATCGAGCAGTTCGTAGCTCGTTTCATTCTCTTCTCGCTGGCGTATCTGACCATCTCTGACGAGTGACGTACGTCGACGACAACCACCACCACCATGGCCATGCAGCAGCTGCTCGCGAAGCTCCTGGCGCTCAGCGTCGCCGTGCTCGTGATGATGTCGTCGCCGATCGCCGGCACGGCCAGCTGCCCGTCTCTTCTACAGGTCGGGCACTACAGGCAGTCGTGCCCGGCCGCCGAGTCCGTCGTGCGCGCCACCGTCGAGGGCTACTTCTCCCGCGACCCCACCGTCACGGCGCCATTGCTCAGGCTCCACTTCCACGACTGCTTTGTCAGGGTAATCAATGCTTCATTAATCGCGAAGAGAAATCGATCGGTCATAAGCTTGTGAGCTGCAAAAGATTATGATGTGCATGCAACTGAAACTTGGTTGCTGGCCGGCTGGCTGCAGGGGTGTGACGGGTCGGTGCTGCTCAACGCCACGGCGGCGAGCGGCCCGGCGGAGAAGGACGCGATGCCGAACCAGAGCCTCGACGGCTTCTACGTCATCGACGCCGCCAAGGCGGCGCTGGAGTCGAAGTGCCCCGGCGTCGTCTCCTGCGCCGACATCCTCGCGTTGGCGGCAAGGGACGCCGTCTCCTTGGTCAGGCTCATCTTGCCCTACTCCTCCTCGCTTTCTGCTGTCACTGAAACTATGCAGCTGGCTGATCATCTCGTCTCATTCAGGCGACGGCCGGGAACACGAGTGGCGCGAGCCTGTGGGAGGTTCCGACCGGGCGGCGCGACGGCCGCGTGTCGGCGGCGGCTGAGGCCGTGGCCAACCTGCCGTCCTCTTTCGCAGATTTCGCCAAGCTCAAGAAGCAGTTTGCATCAAAGGGCCTAAATGTGAATGACCTTGCCATCTTGTCTGGTACATATCATGCACCCCTCTAAAGTCCAAAAACAAGTGCTCAAGCTGTGTGCTATCCTGTTCTGTCCGTGTCAGACAGTCGGATCAAAATGACTTCAATTAATTGAATCTTAATAAACTAAAATTCCGTACTATACACGTAGAATAATTAGGATTTGTAGCAGCTAAATAGAGCACCGTTGTGGGGCATTCTTTACTACCAGTAGATCAATCGTACTCGTCGATTTTAGAGCAATTTATAATTCTACCGGTAGATCAATCGTACTCTTTGATTTTAAAGGACAATTTAGTACTTTTAATTGATTATAATTTAGGTATAACGGTTATTAACATTTTTTATATAATAGCAGTCATCTCCACCGGATGAACAATTATCAATTGCCAGACGATCCTGTGTTGTGTAGGCGTAGTGGAGTCTGTCCAAAAATTACTAATTTAATCCTCCACATCAAAATTCTACTATATTTTATTAGGGTAGTAGTAATAATTAATCTAAACCGTTCATAAATTATAGATTAACGATTAGTATGTATTATACTGCTAGTAAAATGCTACGTAAAATTTGTCGCTAAACAAGGCCTATTGACAATTTCACAGGACAGAGGTAACAGAGTATTCTGCCATTTTTTGTCACCGTTTTCAGGTGCTCACGCCATAGGCAACTCACACTGCGCCTCCTTCGCCAAGAGGCTCTACAACTTCACCGGCAACGGCGATGCCGACCCGAGCCTCGACGCGAGCTACGCCGCCGCCCTCCGCGCCAGCTGCCCGCCGCGGTTCGACAACGCGACGACCGTCGAGATGGTGCCCGGGAGCTCGACGTCGTTCGACGCCGCCTACTACAAGCTGGTGGCGAGCCACAGGGGCCTCTTCCACTCGGACCAGGCGCTGCTCCAGGACCAGCAAGCTGGGGCAGTGGTGTACTCCCTGCTGGGCTCAAGCAAGAAGAAGTTCTTGCACAGATTTGGGGCGTCCATGGTGAGAATGGGCAGGGCTGGAGTCCTGACCGGATCTGCAGGAGAGATCAGGAAGAGCTGTGCTCTGGTTAACTGATGGTTAAGTTCATAGAGATTTATATCTCGATATATAAGTCGTATTCACTTTGTTTAATTTACAATTACAAGCTAAATCTCATGAGGGAATAAGTTGTTCCGCATTGTTTATCGATCTCCTCCATGTAATGAGCTTATTAATTAATATATTCTTGCACTCCTGTTCTTGAATGAAATGGCAGAGCTCTTGCCACCGTTTTTCGGAAAAACAATCTGTTGGCATGTCAGATCAAATAACTTATTGTATGCGAGTAATTTTACGGTACCTAAGAAGAAGAAACTAAGATATATCATAATTTTTAATATAAATTTTGGTACTTTTTGTTACTTTAGTTACTAAGCAGTATTAAAATTAATACTTTACATTTAGTATTGTATCATATATCAATATCATCGTATACGGAGTTTTTCTAATAAAACCTATTCTTTAAATCTCTTTTCTCTCTGAGAAATTTTTAACATCATATTTCTTATTTTTTTTTCTTATATCACTAATATGTAAAGCCAGG
>KE372992.1:41858-54655 GCA_000418225.1 Zizania latifolia | reverse complement strand
ATATATTTTATAGTAAATTTAATAAAACTAATTTTATATTTTAGTTGTTTGTATATTTTTTTTATAAAATTGGTGAAGTTAGATAAGTTTGATTAATAAAAAATACAACTACTTGTAATATACTACATGCTATAGAATTAGTACTGTACATGTACGTTCTTTCTACGAGCTTTTGCAGGTATTTTATACGTTCTTTTTACGAGATTTTTTGATAAAATTCAGCACACATGACACATATACGCCACACAGTCACACCCACGTGCTCACGTGAATCTTAGCGTATGTCTAAAGAAACTAAAGAAATAACCCGCGCGTAACGTGGACACATGCTTTACCACTAAAATCATACGCATAAATACGTTTTCTACGAGATTTTATACGTACGTACTATGCACGCATAAATACGTACGTTCTTTCCACGAGCTTTCGATTCACAAATACAGTTATCTTTATTTTCGAATTGCACAAAACAACGTGATCATTTGCCCACAATTATCTGGAATCTATATCCATCGCGTACGTACAAGTCAACACCACACCATTAGTCGACGGAGAGCGATGGGGATTTGAACACGTGTGCTACCCGACATGGTGACACGTAAGCAAGTTACGTCCGATGATAGATACACATAACCTCTACTCCTCTAGCAACCACTTAATTCTATCCAGGCCGGACCGTTCCTTCAAATACAATTATTTTTTAAGAAAGGGCAGAAAAACCGTCAAATTCATTGACTAAGATTAGAAGATTAGAATGTACAGATAGGAAGAAAGAAAAAAGATTAAAAAAGGGGAAAAGGAGAAATGAAAGGAAGAAGGAGAAATAAACGATTATTAGTCATGTGTCCCTATATCATAACGAAAAAACTAAATTTTATATGCAGAAAATTTTGAGAGTTAATTAGTAGTTACTAGTTATGCTTCTATATTGACCTATTTTTCGCACAAGAGGGAAAATGTGCTAAATTTGTGACATTCAGTTATTTTAGAAAAAATATGTTTTAACTCTCGTTTTTTAACCATTTTCATGCGTGTGGGGTGGAGAAGAGGGAGGTTTCGCATATCTTATTTGGTTGTCAGGAAGCTGGAAAATGGAACTTTTGTTGTGATTCTAGTTTTTCGCTTTCAGCTACCTAGTTATAATTTCCTGGGTTTTCTGCTGCCATTGATTGTCTTCCTGTGTTTTTTTTTGTCTAATTTGACATATCTTATGTAGTTGTTGCAACTTTCTAAGACAGAATATATAAATATCATTTTGGTATCGTTCTATCACTATCAGACCATTAATTATATCAGTTTTGTAAAAATCTATCAAACATAGGTCAGGTAAGGGAAAGCGGAGCGTAAGGAGAAAGGGATAGCGTGAATGTACAATAGTAAACTAGTAGAGATAATAAAGTCAATCCAAACAGTACTTTCACAGATATTTAGCATAAAACCATTATTGGTTTTCATCAAGACTTTTTCTCTCCTGAAAAATCCGTGCACGTTCAAACATGACCATGAAGTAGTCATGCACGTCCATGTGAGCTCATACCTAGCTTGGACTTCTTTGTAACATCAATATTTTATCTTCATATATACGCATGTGTTCCTTCTATTCGTGTAGGAATAAGAGAGATTCCTACTTTCCACAGTAAGCAAGCTCGGTCGATCGAGTGAGTCTTGGTCCATCTCCAGTAGTGGGATCCGGCTCGTCTGACGTTCCAGATGAACGTCACCGTGACTTACCTCCTATTCACTCCCTTTTACTTGTTTTCATTGGGTTTTAACTTGCTTGCTAAGGTTAGCAAGTCTGGCCATGCATAAAAACTGGTAACCGGAAACAAGGAGCAACATTTGATCTCTATTTTTTTAACATAAGTAAGTCTAAAAAATTATGATAAAATTGGAAATAATAATAACACAAGAAAGAAACTTCTAATAATTTAAAACTTTAAGCTCCAAGTCTTATAAAAATATGTGAAGATCAAAGATCAAAACTTCCTACATCGTCAAGAACATAAGTTGGCACAAAATAACAATTTGTTTCTAAAATTTTTGAACATGCAAGACAATTAAAATTGCAAAAAATTATACCGTCCATATTGTAGCTCTGAATGAACACATAGCACAGCAAGCAAACAGGGGGTAAGCAGGAGAGCTGCATCCCCAGTAGTGATTGGTGAAGAGGAGAGGGAGGGAGCATCTGGGTCAGCGCGATTACGCAACTAATTGCTGTCCGCGTCAGCCACGAGGAATATTCCTCTAGAATTGTGGTCTCTTACTGTTTGGCTAATTATTCAATTATAATGATATATTTTGGAGTTCTCTGGTACTTGTAATAGTCATATTACGAAGTTAGCTGAAATTGTAATATGACGGATCAAAATATATGAATTATAATAACATTTTTTCCAACTCACGAGATTATAATAGCATATACCTCTTCCGTTTCGTAACGTAAGTCGTTTGATTTTTCAAAGTCAAACTTCTTCAACTTTAACCAATTTTATAAAAAGATATACTGACATTTACAACATCAAATTAGTTTCATTAAATCAACCATTAAATATGTTTTAATATAATAGTGCATTTATTTGATATTATCAATGTTAATATATTTTTAATTAAACTTGATAAAAAAGTTGAAGAAATGTAACTTTGAAAAAAGTCACACCACTTGTATTATGAAATGGGATAGTATCCAGTTAACTGATTATTCCAAACTCCTAATCCACTACTGAGTCAGCCGAGGAGAAGATTTGACAGATTGACATGTGCTGGAGGTCGTGACTCGCGAAGTCGTCGGATCTGAAAAGCCTATGTGCATGTGGTCGTCGCCGCTGACTGTTTTTCGAGGAAGCTAATTCGGTCCCGTCAAGTGACTTTACTTTTATAGCCTTAACTGAATATTGTGAGATCCAGAATGCCTGTCGCAGCGAAGCCTTCTTTTTGGAGCGTAGTTGCCTATGAAATGTTTAATTGAAGTCGTCTCTAGATAAGCTTCGATGGGAAGGTGTCAAATTGGCCAAATAATTCTTTCGATCTGAAAGCGATATGATCTTGTGTTGTGATGAGGCTTCGTAGAACATGGGAGGGCATCAGCTTCGAATGGACTGATAATTAAGAACTCGAAGAAGAAAGAAAAGGTTGCCGGTGAAATTATGAAGTATTGTGAAGTGTGAACAGTGAAGGATTTTTTTGTAGCGGCAAACCTTTCGGCTGAGGATTCTGATCTCAAGGGCGACAAGCCTTTTTTATGTCCCTGCTTTCAGCAGCATTGGCTGATATGTACATCACCGATGGTGAGCGTGATGTGACAACAGTCACTATCCAAGGCACAATTATTAGTGATGAGTAATAATAGCCAACAGTATTACTTGTATATTACAAGTCCTCACATTGTGAGCTTCTCCTATTACAAATACCATGTTATTACTATATAGAGGAGATGACATTCTCTTTTGCACCTTTCGTATATTAAAGCCCTTCTCTGATATAGTCTACAAGAAGCAAGAAGGACTTCATCATGCACGTGGTGCAGGAGAGAATGTCATTCCCTCTACATATGTGTTTACAGTGCATCTTTAACAGGGAACCCCTTTGTGATGGTGTATAATATGCATGTAATTTGTTGCCTTAATTCCTGCATGGGAAGTTGTCTTTAAGATTAGTGAGCACACAAGTCTCATGCTAAAGTCCAGACCTCCAATAGAGCCTCGGAATTATAAATTCAGAAATGAAAAGTAAGTACAACCCCATATCAATACACCCCTCGTGACAATGACATCAGTTTCCTCATATATAAACTCAAAGTTATGTTAGATCTCTAGGCTTTGACACGTTAGAAGGCCATCACCAATCTCTAATACTGTGCATGAACATTAATTTACTTGTATGCTACACATCCTCATATAGTGTTTACCATCAACATATGCCTAATTAAAACCATACCTAAAGGGAATGTTATTCTCACATGCACGCTATACAAACTAAACTACCAATGTAGTGACTAATATCCCGCGAAGGCTTGAGCCTCTATAAAATTCTTTTGTGTTTCTAATATTTCTTCACGTCCTTCTAAGATTGATCATGTCTTATAGGATCACGGTCTCGCAGCAAACAGTTGAGAGTTTTCCCAACAGTAATTAACAGCAAATTTTCAAAAACAGAATGGGACAAAGACAAGGGCAGAACTTAATTCGGATAAAAAAATCCAACTAGAGTAGAAAGTTCAGTGATCAAATTCACTGTCACGAGAAAGTTCACCGCATCTTCCTGCCTCGTTTAATTTGGACTGGTCAAATTAAATTACTCAAAGCTTAAGCTAAAGATGGAAGCCATTTTCGTTGTATCGGAACTAATCAAACTTTGTGCTTACTAATTCGCGCAAGGCACCTACTAATTAAACAGTACTTAAGAATGAACTCGTCCATGTAATCACACTTTCACAAGCTCCCTGCAGAAAAAGAGAGAGAGAGAGAGAGAGAGAGAGAGAGCTCCCAACATGAGCAGCATGGTGCTTGCTGCTCTCCTCCTCCTCCTTTCTTCTTCCCTGATGCTGCTCGCCGGTGCACAGCCGTTCTGCAGCAACGCGAACACTCTGTACATGGCAGATGATAACTACAGGTCCAATCTGCTCGACCTAGCTAAGGAACTGATCGCCAATGTGAGTGCAACCGAGAATTCAGACAAGAAATCTCACTCGGCGATCGGAGCCACAGCCGGCCGAACGGGTCCTGACAAGGTCTACGGCGCCGCGATCTGCCGAGGGGACTCCGCCGGCAAAGACTGCGCGAGTCGCCTCCAGCAAGCACTCGATAAAGCCATCATCAGCAACAATGGTGGTAGTGGCTCCGTAAATTCCAGCAAGAACGTGACCTTGTACGACGATGATTACCAGGCGCAGCTGAGCTTCTCCGACCAGGACGACTTCAGCTCCAGCTTCGACAACTCTCCGGCGTGCACAGTGCGAGCTTACCTGAACCCTCCTCCAAACAGCGTTGATTCCGACCTGTTCACCAAGCTCTTCTCAGAACTCATGGAGAAGCTCGCCGGCAATGCTGCGGCGCAACCGGAGAGGTACTCGACGGGCCAGGGGTACTTCGACCCCAAGGGCCGGACAGTGTACGGGCTGTCGCAGTGCATGGAGAGCATGTCGCCGGAGAGTTGCAGGAATTGTCTGGGTAACCTCGCAGCGGAAGGGAAGAAGATGACCACGAGTGGCCTGACCGGCGGCGCCATACTCGGGGCGCGCTGCAGCATGTGGTACGAGACAGATATCAAGTTCTTCAGAGGAGACCCGAAAGTGTCGCTGCATATGCCTACACGTAAGTTCATCTTAATTTGATATACAGTTCTTTCTTGATTTGATTCAAAGTAACAGTCTTTCGATCTTTCTTCTTCACTTGCTCTTCGTCATCTGAATTCTGAAAAGATTATGATTACTATTCAATAATTGAGTGATTTTACGGTTCTGAGAAGTTACCATAATTTTAATACTACCTAAGACATCGATATATACTAAAATTAGAGAAATTTTTTATTACTTGAAGAGATACCAAAAGCTACCATAATTTTTAGTGTACGTTGATTTTGGTACCTCTCGGTATCTCAGGTATTAAGATGTATCAAAATTAACACTAAAAATATATTACCTCTTGGTAACTCCTAAAGAACTGTAAAATCACTCCCAAAATTAACACTAAAAATTGTGGTATTTCTTTATACCTCCTTAAGGACTGTAAAGTTTCTCGTTCAAGAAAGATTCATTGCCCTACGACAGAAATTTACGCCATGTAAAAATAGACCAAAAATTTCAAAACATGATAAACTGTTCACCTGCCCGTGTCTAACTTCTGTGTACCATATAGCACTCGTATTGTTTCCACTGGTCATAACTCGTATCAATGGTGATATGTGCAGCGAGCAAATTTTGGATCTGGGTCACAATTGGATCGTTCTCCCTCACATCATCTATTTCATGGTTGCTTGTTCATATTTGGATCAAAACGGAGAGAAAAAGAGGTAATAAAGAGCTAAATATTAGTCTAACGACTTATAGGATATATGCATCTGATTTGATTAATTGTATATTTGTATAGTTACGTACCAGCTATATATGGTTGACAAGAATAGGCCATTGCACTGTTTTCTTTTTTCAGAACAAGCAAGATATGAACTACGACTGTTGTCAATGGCAATACAGAATGTGATAAATCTTTGGAGGATAGAAGAAGGCAACTCAGGGTTTTCTCTGTATGATTTCTCTCAGATAAAAGAAGCTACACAGAACTTCTCTGCGGAAAACAAACTTGGGCAAGGTGGTTTTGGACCTGTTTATAAGGTAATTGTATACTTGATATTTCTGTTGTATATACATTTTTCTTCTGTCAAAAATATTTATGTACACAAGATCCTTACTTGCTAAATGTCACATACTCAAAGCATCTCCAACAGTGCTCTTATCTAGCTTCCTAAAATTTAATTTAGGTATTTTAAAAAAATCACGCTGTAACGGTATTCCTAAATGATCCCCTATCCTAAGTGATTCCCTAAATAACCTCTCATTTCTCTCAAAAGTAGGAACTTCATTTCTAATCCCTTTTAAAATATAGGAATTGAGATTATAGGGATATTATTGTGGACAGATTGATTTTTAGGGATTAACAAAGTTTAGGGTTTCTATACGAGGTTTTAGGGGAAAAAAATAGCAACTCCCTCTTGGAGATGCTCTCACATACTGATGTGGCATTCAGCATTGTTATTGTACCAATGTCAGTTTTTCAAAATTAAAACAATATCCTCCACTAAATATATACATGATTCTAGTAGCAGCTCTCTAATGTTATCCAATTATTTTCAGGGCATATTGCCTGGTGGTCTTGAAGTAGCAGTCAAAAGACTTGCAGCATGTTCTGTACAAGGTTTACTGGAGTTCAAAAACGAGATCCAGCTGATAGCAAAGCTTCAACACAAAAATCTTGTCAAGCTGCTCGGCTGCTGCATCGAGGGAGATCAGGAGAAGATGCTCGTCTACGAATACTTGCAGAACAAAAGCCTGGACATCTACATCTTTGGCATGCCTCTAACAAGACTACTCCTTGTTTTCTACGTACGACAGTTCGAAGTCGCATCCAATTGTGTTTGACCAGCTTTGCAATAACCTCGTTCATGTTCTTGCAGATTGTGTAAAAGGAGCACAACTGAACTGGCCGAAGCGTCTCCGTATAATCGATGGGATAGCTCAGGGGATTCTGTATCTTCACAACCATTCACGGCTGTGTGTTGTTCATAGGGATTTGAAAGCAAGTAACATTCTCCTGGACAGTGACATGACTCCAAAAATCTCGGATTTTGGGATGGCCAGAATATTCTGCTCCAACATGATTGAATCAAACACCACCAGAATAGTAGGCACACAGTAAGAACAAATGGACCTATATTTGTCAGTATAAATGAAAAATATACATAGCTATATATGCTTTTCTAATGTGAAAATTGCATGCATACAAGATACAACACAGTTCATTTTGCAAAGTTACAGCTGAATTTTAGCTAGTTATTAGTTACTGCAGCTCATTGTATTAAAAAAAACAGCAGTTGATCAATTCTACTTCGGCAATTTTCAGTGGCTACATATCTCCCGAGTATGCTTTTGAGGGGGTCTGTTCAATCAAATCAGATGTCTTCAGCTTCGGCGTCTTGGTCTTGGAAATCATCAGTGGGAAGAGAACCACCAGCTTCTATCCTTATGATGAGAAACTGTACAATCTCATCTCATACGTGAGTGTTGAATTTGCTCCAGTCCACAAGCCATTTGCTCTCTTGATTCTCTGAATATTTGTGCGTTGACTGAAATGCACTGCTTTTTTTTAACAGGCCTGGCAGCTATGGAGATCTGGGAGATGCCATGAGCTGGTTTGTTTCCAGGTAGGAGACGACTACCAGATGATACAAAGGTGCATTCAGGTGGCACTTCTATGTGTTCAGGAGAGGGCAGATGACCGGCCGGCGATCGATCAGGCGGTGACGATGCTGAACAGCGAGGAGATGACGTTGCCCAAACCAAAGCAGCCAGCTTACTTCTACGTCCGCTCTGTTGCCTCGGAAGTTTCATCATGCGACAACAGCATAAGTATCACACTGGCAAGGTAGGATGGTAGATTACCATCAGTGGCACTGATCAGTAGAATGATCCAAAACAGTTAGTGATCGATGGATAATGCCTGTGTGTGGCGCAAGCAATGGTCCAATGCAGGTGTGTTGCTTGTCTGTAGCTAACTCTGAATATCTGATCTTTTGCGTATCTTTTGATTAGGTGTTTAGGCAGACTGCTTCAGGTGTTTGCAGTGTTAATTAAGATGACAAGATGTAGATTAGTTTGACATTACACTGGGCTCTTATATGTGATGTTCTTAACAGCCATAACAAAAGTTGGTCCTAAAGAGAGGCTACTCGAAAAGTGAGAACTGGAAGGAGTACTTGTAGCATAATATAATAATAACCAATACTACCAAAGAAAAAATGTTAGGTGTTTAGCCAGACTGCTTCAGACTGCTTCAGGTGTTTTTAGTGTTAGTTAAGATGACAAGATGTAGATTAGTGTGACATTAGATTTGTGATGTTCTCAACATCTTCAGCTTTGTGGGCTAGTCAGGTCAGTAAACTGTCGGTACGGCCCAACTATTAGACGGCATTTAAAGTAATAGGCCTCATTTCCGGTTCTCTTGGACGGTCATGGTGGGTTAGAGATACGTGTGAACTAGGCCCTGAGAGTAGACGACTCCACCATATTCGAGTATCCCAAGATGATGTGTCATTTTCCGGTCTTATAGATTGTCGCTTTTCGCTTTTGTCGGATAATCAATCCGACGTGTATAACTTTAAATTTAATTTTGATCTCTTTCGAACGAATTATTGATAACTTATGTCTAAAATAGAAGCAATTATGTGTCAAACGGGCCATTGGCCATTGGGATAAACGAATACGTTGACCAAATTAATCGAATTGGCGTAGCACAGTGTGCAGTCACCCCGTCACAGACTCAGTCTTGAATCGGCTCAGTGCCTCAGTCGACTCCTGGACTCGAGGGCTCCCGACGCTCGGCTGCCCCAGACGGCCAGACTCTAGCTCCTCTCGCATAATTAGGGTACTTCCAATACAGTGATTAGGATACAGTGATTAGGATAGTTTTTATGTTATTAAATGTAGTGTCATGTCAATATTTGTCACGATCCATTCTGGATTTCGAAAATACTATCGAAATAAGACGAGCTGAGACTTTATCGAAGATAAACGAAATATCGTACTTAACATCGTTTCATTCGACAGTAGTATATTGCAGAAAGATTATTACAACAATTAACTATTACAAAAACTACTAAAGAGACATACCTCGCAGCAACAATTATTATAAAAATATACACTACTGTCTAAACTACACTTGGAGACTAGACCCGAAACCCTAATTTTCTATTTCTTCATCGGCAACAACTTCATCTTCAGCATCCAAGTCCTCCACGTCTTCGGGAAGATTCGCGAACTCTAGGGTGGGGGTTATAAAAACAAGGGTGAGTACTCGAGAGTACTCACCAAGTCTTGGGAATAAAATATAGATGACGGATACAAAGAGCGGCAATAGTTCTCAAAGAAAATACAGTTTAAAACTTCTAAGTATTTATACCCGCAGATAGAGGTCCTAACCTCTAACCGCTCCCACAAATAGCAGTATAATTCGATAACTAAACCATTTCCCCATATTTTCACCATACCGAGTTTGCTTTACAACAAAACCCCACATCTTTTCCATCAATCTATCTCATTTCAACAGCTCATCTCAATCACATCTCATCACATCTCATCTCTTAAGCTGTTGCTTGGTACTAACTTGCCCATCCATCGGGAAAGTGTTCTCATTATTAATATAATCTCAAGCATAGCCAAATTTTATCACTCATCTAGTTTAGAATCCTCACATCTCTCCCTATGAAGTCTTTCGACTTCCCGCTCCACACAGGAGCGTTGCCAACCACAGAGGCTAGCCGTATACCCAAGGGTATACTCTGGTAACGTTCCATCCTACTCATATAGTTGAAAACAAGTAGAAATACTACGCTAGAGAAATCATCAAGACACTCGCCTATATCCGTGGGCACGACAGTTCGAATAGATTATACTTTAGTTGAAGACGTATACTTTACCCTTGCGACATGGACTTACTCCTTGCTAGCTAGACAAGGAGGTTCGAGACAAGACCTTTTCAAAGCAAACCTAGATACCCCACTGCCACCTAGACAGGTCCTCGACCAAAGATCGGGAAGCCGCGCTTCATTCTTCTCCTCTGGAATCCCGTAGGTGCTCCAAACCAATAACTCCTCAAACACAACCACTGGCCTCAGCCACAATCTCGTGCCCGTTAGGGACTTTGCAAGTAGAACCACGAGCCACCCCGGCGATTTCATATCCATCGACAGTCGAGCTATCCTAAGCCCACTAAGTACTAGTCTAGGGGTACCTCTCACGTACCCGTAAGGTTGCACGATGGTGTGCTCATGTATTCTCCAAGGAATCGGTCCTTATACGTTGAGTGCAATCGCGCCCTAAAGCGACAACCACACTTAACAATTTTGCAACACAGACAATTTTATTTTCACACAACACATTTACAAAATCAACATCATCACCCAATCTACATCTAGTCGTCATGTTTGAGTATGAGTGTGTGTATGTGTAGTGCACCTATATTTCAAGGAATATGCTAAAAGCAATTAAAAAAATAAAGTAAATAATGGGTGTAAAAGTAAATCCCAAATCAATAAGGTATTACATGGTATTCAATGACAAAGAGGCTAAATTGCAAGTTTAGGTTTTAGTTGTCATAATTGCTCAGGCAATAGACTATTAGTGTACGTGAGTGTGTCACCTAATCATGCAAATATAAGTTTTAAAACATCACAAGCATTTCATAGGTTCAAGAATGATTAAAGAAAGACTTGCCTTGCATCAAAAATGAAATCTGGGTCTTCAACGGAGTAGTATTGAGCTTCTTCGGTATCGGTGGCTAGACGGCATTAACACATACAATAAAGAAAAGCAATTAAGAAAAACTCTAAAATTTATTTAAATAGTGCCAAAATAAACTTAAGATTTTTAGAAAAATTTAGGTTCTTGGATGGAGTCAATCCGGGTTGAATTGGATTTTCTGGAATTTTCTAAAGATTAGACTATTTCTGAAATTAGGAACTGGAACTGTGTATATGGGCCGGCCTGTTGAGTTTCAGAAAAAAATGCGAAATTCCACTATGCGCTTGGGCCGATTTCTGTGGCCCAAGCAGCCGGCTGCGCTGGCGATGCGCCGGCCCAGGCGCGGCAACGCACAGAAGCGCACGGCAGGGAGTGGGCTGATTCGCCGGCCCAACGCAAATGCGCTGCGCGGCAGCGGCTGCAGTGGCTGGCGATTGGGCCAACCCAGCGGCCCGATGCAGGCGCGGTGCGGTGCACTGACCCAGCTGCGTGCGGGCGAGCCGCTTGGCTCAAGGCGCGCGAGCAGCGGTGACTGGGCCCCGGATGCAGCGGCGCGAGGGATGCGCGCGCGACGCCTGGCGCAGTGCGGCGCGTGGGTTCGGCCGCGCCTGCCAGGTGGACCCCGCTGTGCAGCGGCTCGGTCTGGCACTCGTGGGCGCTGCGCAGTGGCTACGCGCTAGCAGACGGGCCGGGGCGGCAGACGCACGCGGGCGGCGTGGGCATGCACGGGTGCGCAAGGGCGTAGGAGCGACAGACATCCACATGCGGGCCCCTGCAGCCAGTGACTCAAACCAAAGTGGGCGGAGGTTGAAGATGATGCCAACGGCTGAGGCAATTTCACCGCTGTTCTTGCTCCATGGAACCCGAATGGCTATGAAACTTGAACAGCAGCCTTGTCATGCCATTTATAAGGGAACTAACGGTTCCGATAGGAGAGGAGGAGTTCCGCCATGGAGATCGGCGTTGCCCCCAATCCGTTCGGTTCACCGGAGTAAGAGAAGGCGGCGATCTCTATTGGCGAACGGATATGATTTACACCGGATTAGGGATACCAGGAACATCTCAGAGGCAACGGATCGAAGGAAAATGTAACGCAGCGGCCTAGCGACGAGAGACACGAATCGAGTAACTCGACTCTCGCCGCCGGTGCTCTAGGGCCATGAACTCACCCATGCAGATATGGGAACATGGTACCTAGGTACTAGATAAACTACCGGTGCAAGGAATCGGGATTTGCTTATACCTTGAGCAAGACAGAGGAGATGCTCGACGCGGAGCTCCAAATCAATCTTGATGAAACGGCTCACAAGCTATGAAAATGGAATCCGTAGGAGTCAAGGGTGACGTTCCGGGGCTTGAAGACGAAATAAGTTCACCGGAGAAGAAGTGATGCTTACCGAACATATGCGATGTGAGGGGCGAGTCCTTTCGGCGGAGCTCCGGCGAGCTCGGCTGACGGTGGCGGAGGGGAGGTTTGAACTGTGCAGGCGACGAGGGGTCTGTATAGGCGACGTTGGCTTGGCTGCTATGATTCCTTGACTTGTCGCGACGCGTGGACAGGGGTGGTCGCTGGTGACGCCATGGCGCAGAGCACTGTGCAGGAAGTTGGCACTTGCGACCAGCACTACTGCGCACCGTCCGTTCGATCAGATTCTTCGGGACAGGTGGCACGATCGCAGGGCCTGCGTGAGCCTCAAGCTGGCACCAGAACAGTGCGTGCTCTGCTGCTGCATTGCTTTGTGCAGGAACAGGAGAGATTCAGTTTGGGTGAACTGGGTGTAGGGACAAG
>KE372991.1:226888-261459 GCA_000418225.1 Zizania latifolia | reverse complement strand
GGGGGGCACGCGGGCAGAGGGCGCCGCTCCTAGGGGGAGGGCGGCGGTGCCGGGAAGAGGGCGACGGGTGGTGGATGCAGGGCAGACGGAGGACGGAGGTCAAATGGAGGCACGCGGGCAGAGGGTGGTGCTCCTGGGCGAATGGTGGCGCTCCCAGGCAGAGGGCGACGGGCAGCAACTGCAGGGCGGCGGACGGCAGTCGGAGCTCATATGGGGCGGCACGGGCAGAGGGCGATGCTCCGGATGTTGGACGGCGGGCGGTACACGCAATGCCGGTGGCACGAAGAGGCTTCATCGGGGGACAAAAAACTTGTTCTCTCTCCTATTTTTAGGCAACGAGAGGAGAGAAATAGGAGATGGAATAGGGTAGGGAATCATATAGGAAGCTGCTAGAGAGTTATTTTACTGCCATATACTCTATTTTTAGCTATAGAAAATAAAGTAGGGCATCTGCTGGAGATGCTTTTAGGTTAGGGAGAAAAACGTTAGGATAAGAGATTAGACTAATTTTTTATTGTTTTTCAATTGAGTTCACGAGATCCCTTTATATATATAGGAATGACTGACTTGACATAAGGAAATAATACCCACTATCATGGAAACTAATCTAATCTCTATATCTAATTCATGACTAAAACCAATATCCTCTTATCTAATCTTACCTTTTAAGAACTCAATCTAATCCGCGCGGGTACTGTTCACATGGGCTGGGCCTAGCGGCCCTAGCACACTACCTGTGACAGTAGGGTAGAATAATAATAATTCTGAAACATCACACACCTACACACTATAAGGTTATGTTCAGGGTTTTGAGATCCCAAACTGCGTAGCCAATAGTTGTGGGTAGCTAGGCTTGAGGTTGTTCCCCTCTCGCCGGAAGATTAGATAGATGCGACATATTACTTTTCCTCTTGCCGATAGAAGAGGAGCGACTGAAAACTTTTCCTCTTGACGATAGAATAGATAGACATGATAGAAAGTTTTGCCCTAGCCAGCTTGATTAAAAAGTAAAAGAATAGACAATTTTATTACTTTATTACTTAGCTTGGCTAAAACTCCAACCTTTAATATATATACAACTCTTAGAGATATAATTCCTAATCTAAAATATACTAAGGACTCCTAAACTAATACGACAAGAACTCTTACTTTAATCTGGACTATTCTTAATTTTTATGAGAAAAACTGACCTAGCTAATCATAACCCTAATCCGCTGCTACAGTACCGTGTGGGTAATGGGTACTGTTCACGTGCTACTGTTCACGCCTGGGCCAGATCCACACCCATGACAGATACCAGGGCCCACTTTCTAAATCCGTACTTCTTTAGACTAATTCTTCCATCCTTAGTATGGACGATGCATACTTAACAGCACATTTAACTTTTGTGAAAGTTACAGTGTAAGGAAAAAGTCACAGATTTGTGATATATAGAGATGGATGTGTGTTCAACCTCAAGACAGTAATTAAGTCCAGGAAAAGAAGTTAGAGTATAAACCTCTATATAACTCTGATGTGTTTTAAAATCTCCCATAGTTATGTTTTTCAAAAAAAATCTAACATATATGGACCGTATGGTTAGTGTGTATGTTATGGACATTAGTCCAGGCGGCTGAAGAGTCCAAGCATCCAGGAGGGCGTCCAGGAGAGTTTTAGTCTTTAAGGAGTCTAGAAGAGTCCTAACTATTATAAGAGTCCTTAATCTATAAATAGCTAAACAAGATGCAAGTCCTTAGGATATAAGTCAGTTAATTAGTTTATCTCTTAGCTAGATTACATGATATTTCGTAATAGATTAGATCTATTATTAAAGATAACATTGTACCAAGAAACAAAAGTAATAAAGTAATAAAGTTATTTATTATTCTATCTTTTACTCAAACTGATCAAGACAAAGCTTCCCGCCATGTCTATCTATCAAGCGACGAGAGGAAAACAACCTCAAGTCGTGCAGTGAGAGGAGAACAATCTCGAGCCATGGCTACCCATTGCTATTGGTTACAAAGTTTAGGATCCCAAGACCCTAGACATAACAGCGTACTTGTAATCGTGTTACCTTTGACACTATAGAATTTTCAGTTTGAAGCTATAAAATATATCAGCCGTCCTATACATGTGAGAGACACTATTTTCTTGTACAAGAACGGTGACATTACCCTAGCAAAACTGAAAAAAAAACTTTTACAGTGCATAGCAGTCCCATGTAACAGATCTGAATATGGTACGAAATGTAAATCATGGTTGGAAGCAATCCTATATATGAATTCCAAAAGAGAACCAGAAATACAGTGATACAAATTGAGTAATAAAATGCAGTTTTTGAGAAGGCGGCATTACATGGTAGTCATTTATTAAAAGATCCAGTAACTGCTGCTATTATGTTAAAAGCGGAAAAGCAAAGTTTTTCAAGGGAGAAAAGGAAATAAAAACAAAAAATAGACATATGCAAAAACACCTTAATAAAGAGATAGAAAGTAATCTCGCTACTCCTTTTGCACCTCCATAGTCGTAGCTCTTTCAGAATTTGGTTGATTATGAGTATTACCTGGTAGTCATGGACCTTCTTCTCCAGATCATTGTTGAAGGCATGTAGTAGTGTCGTCTTACCAATACCCCCTTGACCCCAGACTCCAATTATGTTCGAATCAGCCTTCTCAAGCAGATCGTGGAGCTGAGCCAGCATGTCCTCCAATCCAAACGTGGTTGTTTGAGGCAAGCGCTCAACAATCTCTGGTGAGGATTTGAATCCAAACTCCTCGAACTTCTTACCTTCATCGATCAGTTGATTCACCTCATCCAGCGCCTCGACGACGCGCTTGCCAATGTATGCACGCCGAGGAGCATGCCTTGTGCACTGGCAGAGGGGAGAGCACTTCATCAGAGTGCTGTAGTCCTCATCAATGGCGTCCAGCTGCAGCTGATCGACACGCCTCAGCCACAGCTGCACCAGAGGATCACAGATGTTCAGCTTGTCTATCTCCGCAGTGACTCGCGCTCGAACCTTCGTCTCGACAGCCGCCAGTTTCTCCCTGGCCTTGTCGAGGTCGTCCCAGTTTGATTTGAGCCGAAGGAACGAGGCGACCTCTCGGGCGGCGGCATCGAGCAGGCCGGTGCCGTCCAAGAAGTCGCGCAGTGGCTGCAGGCAGGAACCGGCCGCGCCGATCGCGTCAGCCATTGGGGACGGCGACGAGAAGGCAGCAGGCAAGAGCGGAGGATGCGAACATGGGTGTTCCTGAGCTAATGATATAAGGAGTACGGCACGGCAATGCATTGGTGAGACGCGATCGCGATGCCGCACTCAGAATTTCAGAGCAGCCGACAAGGCGACACAGCAAGGGCGGCGACTGTTCCTCGCTACGGTGATTGTTGTCACCTTACTCCAACAATTGGCATACTGGGTCTCACTGTCTAGGCCTCTTGGTCGAAGGTATCCACGCGCAGTTGGGTGATGGGGCTAGGAAAGGTCTTCGTCTCGCCAGACTCGAAGAGAAGCACTCGACTCGGCGACCGTGCCAAGCGGCAATTCGTCGAACAAGTTGCGTGCGGAGGCATTTCCTTCTGCGCTGCCGGGAGAAAACGCGCTCCCCTCCCGCGTACAGGTTTCTGCGGCGCCGCCGGCCTGGACCTGGAATCTGGTGGGAATTTTCCAGGCAAGGCAGGGCAGCTTTGACTTGGGATTTGGGGTCGAGACGTCCGGTCGCGCTGGGGCGAGCACTCGCAGTATCCCAGATGATGACGTCGCCGCCGTTCGACAGCCAGACGGTGGCGCCCCCGCGGCCGCGCGGACCGGCTGATGCGGCCGCAAGTTCGTGGAACAGCACACCGAGGAGCATTCGCAGCAGTGAGAACGTTCTGCAGTGCTCCTCCTGCGACTCGTGCTGTTCATGCGAGCAGCATCAAGTCCCCGGCAACCGCATGCCGCGTTGTGCGGAACTGCGGATCAGTGGGCCTCGATATCCAAATTATCTTAATTCGTATTTTATAAATTGTAAATATAGATATTCGTATTTATATTTAAATTAAATATGAATTATAAACAAAAATATCCGAATTTATTTGATAAATATGGATATAGAAACGGATATCCGAATTTCTGCTGAACATGAATATGAAAATAAATATATCCATATCTGTTTTAGAATTTCACACATATTAGACTGTTAGGGACCCAGATGACATGTCATCACTATATTAATATGTGTGGTTTATTTATTCTTTATGTAAAATTATGAAACACTTAAGTTAGTGGGTGTTTTCTAGTTATACAAGGCAGTATGATGATTAAATCATCATTTCTTTTTATTTACAAACAGTTGATTTGAATTTGAGCAGATTCTTGAAGTAGTTGAGAAAATGATTTTATCTATATACACTTTATAGTCATACAAGCAGTAGAGCATCAGCTATAGAAGTATATAATTTGAGTATTTAATATTGTACATTATTATTGCTCCAAATGTATAATATTGACGTGCAAAACGGAAAAATAATTACCGCATATGTTTCTATTACGTTGCTAAAGTGAAAATATTGGGTTGATTGATTGATTATGTTCAATTCACAAAATTTTGATTGATTATGTTTGTGGCGCATGTTTATATGTACCATTCACAAAATTTTCGTTGATTCATCGAATTTGATCAATTGAAGTCTAGACGGATTTCATACTTTTTATTTTTTATATTCATTTCAAGTTGAACTTAGTAAACATCTAAATTCGTATTTGAATTCAAACTATCCGTTTTGTATTCGCATTTGAATCTAGAATAAAATGTGGTAAATAGTGATATCCGGATTTGATTTTATACGTATTCGATCCGAATCCATCCCTAGGGCGGATTCCGAAAAAAAATTGGGTGCATACCAAATGTAGAGGAAGCAATGCATACCTAGATATACGACATGTGTCATTGTTTTGTATCCGACGGTGCTCAAATAATGACTCTAGTTTTCATCTAACGCATGGCTCTCGGCTCTTGTTCAGATAGAAGCCGACTTCATCGCTAGACGTTCAGCCTGGCGCCATTATTTTGTCGCGCTGCCCCTCGCTTGATCCGAATAGCCAGGCTATCGGGCATTCCGCCACACTGAGAAGCTGATAGGTGATCTACCGCGTCGCCAGAGAACCGTGTCACCGCGCTATCGTGCCGCACGCGCCGCTGGGCCGCCGGAGAGAGAAGCCATCGGGCGTTCCACTACGCTGCCACGCTGCTACCCATTCATGCTGCCGCGTTGCCATGCCACGTGTGCCACTGGGCCATCGGGCCTTCCGCCGTGCCACCAGAGACTCATGCTGCCACGTTGCCATGCCGCACACGCCGCTGGGCCTCTAGAGGGAGAAGACACCAGGCACGTCGCTAGGCCACCGGGGCGCCACGCCACTGCCCATCACGTCGAACAGACCGGTGGCATGGTGGGTTGGCGTCTTAGCGGCCTAGCTTCCCATAGGTTCTCGCCTCGTGTCTAGCTTCCCACGATAGCAGATCTCACGAAGAGCGTGGTAGCACTAAGGATGACGCGATTGACCCAAGGATCGAGAACGGTGGTGCTAAGGGAGACACGACTAAGCCAAGGGATCGGGAAATCAGGCCGAGAGGAGCCGCACTAGAAACCTGAGCTAGAATTTTAGAGTTTGAGTCTGGGCCACCGCTGCTGTCGGATAGAAATGCCTACATGTGTCGTGCATACGTCTTGTCAGAGGAGATGAGGGAGCCCATGGTTTTGGTGTCATCTCGGAGCAATTTTGAGCTCTCGAGTCCTTCAGCGATGTAGCCTTCGGTATTGATGAACGAAGTCACGCCTTTCGACCTTCAGAGGGGTCCTTGATGGAGTGGGCTTTGACTATTAGGGCTTCGCAATTATTGTCAAGTCTAAGTTAAGGCAAAAGTATTTCCCCCCAACAGTAGCCCCTCGCATGTGGCCATTTGTCTCGAAGGGGTATAATGCGCCTCGACGATTGCCGTACTCCAACTAATCCATGTTGAAGCCGTAAATCTCAGGGGTCCTTTTTCTTTTTGCCGCGAGCTTTGACCAGAGCATTAAATCAGTTGCAGAACCTATGGGACGCCCTCGGAAGCCCAAGCGATGCCAAATGCGGTTAAATTTCTAGAACCAAATCATCGCCTTGCTGTGCGCCTTCATTATTTTTTACCTTGGCCACACCAATCATCGACTGTGGGGGACGCTTGATGGGTAAGTAAAAACGGCTCCAGGGGGCACGTCGGGCATTTTTATCGCCTATATAAGCCCCTTCAAGCCCCAAAGCTCATTTCTGTGCTCAAGTTGACTTCTAATCCCGCTTGCTCTACTTGCTAGCCTTTTTAGCCACCGACCTTCGAAGCTTCAAAGTCCCTCCTTTGCTTCTTATCAAGGCTCGATCACGACCCACACGAGATGACAAAGAAGTCTTCCGCGAGCTAGAGTCTTCAGGCCACCGGAGGGCCTACTTCAGTGCGGGCCTAAGTAGCGACCGCAGCGACGACCGTGGCTCTGAAGAGTGTGTCAAGGCATTACGAGCCTCGAGACCTTAGGCCTCTCACTGATTTGTACAAGGAGCAGACCTTTGAACTGAAGAGGTCACGTTCGGATTAAGATTCCGTGAGCGATGCCTGTTCGGGGGAAGTTTACAAGTCAATCAACGTCCGAGTCCCAAAGCGTGAGGTGATCCCCACTCCAAGGGATGATGAAACCATGGTCTTTGAGGCCTAACTTGAGGCTGGACTTGGATTCCCAGCATCGGATCTGTTAGCGGGTGTGCTTCGGCTGTTCCACCTCGAGCTCTCCCAACTATCACCGAATGCAGTCACCTGCCTCGTGATCTTTTAATAGGCTATGAGAGCGAAAGGATACGAGAGCCGTGTGAATGTCTTCGCAGCTATGCATAAAGCGAACTGCTAGTCAAAGCGAAGGGTCGATGATGATGGGATCACCAAGGTATTGGCTTTCAGGAGCGTCAACCTCCAGCTCTGGTCTGACTTCGCTGACTACTTCCTGATGAAGGCGTCAAGTGAGAGATGGTACTCGAAGTAGGACCAGAAATGGTTCTATATTTTTGTTGGAGCTGACTCCCCCTTCGCTGCACCAACATCCCAATCATGTATCGTCGTCATGCCGAGTGTTGGGTTATGGGGAGGCTACGCTAGCATTAAATTCAAAATTTTATCCCGTTCGCCCAGGAACCATACGTGCAATGGGATCATAGATCGTTACCTCTAGCCACGAGACGCGATAGGGCAACGGAAGTAGAGTTGATGAAACGTGTCCTCGATCGGCTCCGCTCAGTTCTGTCTCCTCGTCGACGATGAAGACGATGTATTCTGGCGATCTCTACGGGAGAAGATCAGCACCGCAGTAACAGTAGTGCCTCCACGGTATCCACACATACAGAGACGAGATCACCTCATGCCGGTAAGCTAGTACCACGTGGGAGGTTAGGGGAGAGACGTCCACAACCGGTGTAGCTAGGAGAGGTAGCGGCTAGGGTTAGGTTGAAGCAACAACCAGCAGCAGCCTTTTTGTCCTAGCCCCTCCTCTCCTTATATAATGCCCTTTATGGGCCTTTAATCAGTATTAAAGCCCAACAGATCTAATCTGTTTGTCTGGACTCGGAACTTCCGGTCCAACCGGAACTTTCAAAAATAATATTCTGTATCGAATTTATTTTGACCCGAAACTTTTGGGTCACACCCGGAACTTCTGGTTCGTCCATAATACACTTTCAGGTAGGTCGGGAACTTCCGGTCCAATCGGAACTTCTGGTTCCTCCAGAAACTGAAACTGGGGCTGGCTCGGAACTTCCGGTTCAACCGGAACTTCCGGATGCTCTAGAACCCAGAACTTTTGGCCTAAAGCCAGAACTTTCGGTTTCCCCAGAATTCTCTTGGGCATATTTCCATCAATCTCCCACTTGCACAAAAGTCAATTCTTGCAAGTTTCGAATCCCATCCCCTTAAGCTTGCAACCCGATAAGTTCATATGCAAACGGCCGCTACCCAGAAACCTTTTCTGGATCGCTAATCAATAGCGGTACCTAACAGCACATATTGACCCCCGAAAGCATACAAAATCAAAATCATATTTTTTGAACCTTGATATACTTACGCACCAATCCCTTTACCACATGACATCCTTCAAGCTTAAGGTGAGATTCGTGCCACCCTTGTGATAGCTCGACACTTCATTCGATCAAGTAGTGGATTAATCATGATCAACTCTTTGATCATAGTGGCATGGCCATGCACTTTTCTAATCCAACTATCTCGAGGGGCCCAGAAACGTCTCTCCCATTATTTAGGAGAGGTAAATTCTATCTTGACCGCTCACATCCCACGACATGTTTCATAACACACTCGAAAGTAACCTTTATAACTACCTAGTTACGGAATAGCGTTTGGAAGCCTCTAAGTGTATCACTATATATTCTGGAATCAATAACGATCTTAAGTCTAAGGATTCTGCAGGTACACCATTTGAGATGACAACTGATGACATATTAAAAATAACAATCCCAGCAGTATCTCAAAGTGGATCAATCCAACTCTATGTTCACTAACATGAGTCCACATCACTGATTTGACATCTCCATGTCTATGATCTGTGAAACATGATCATCAATCAGACAGATGTGCTAATCTATAAATCATCATTGTCCCACATGACGATATGAGATTAGGAATCATTTTAGAATAACATCGTGATAATACAAAGAGTTTCACAAACAAATCACATACTTGCCGATCAATGTAATTCAAGGAACAAGATAACCAATTATCTAAAGTACATTAACATAGACAAGACTCCTTCTCTCACATACACTAGACTCACTCACGTAAGTATCTAATACCCATAGAGCTCAAGACGCCTTATGCCTAGAATGTGAGAGAGGTTTCGTCAATGGATCGGCAACGTTCGAATCCGTGTGCACCTTACATATCTTTACATCACCTCTATCCATAATCTCTCGGATAAGGTGATAGCGCCACAGTATGTGCTTGGACTTCTGGTGCGACCTAGGCTCCTTGGCTTGTGCAATGACACCATTATTATTACAATAGAGGTCCACTGGACTGGACGCACTAGGGACAACACCTAGCTCAGAAACAAATTTTCTGATCCAAACAGCCTCCTTCGCAGCTTCAGAAGCTGCAATGTACTCAGCCTCCGTTGTTGAATCTACAACCGTTTCTTGCTTGGAACTCTTCCAACTCACTACACCTCTATTGAGGCAAAACACAAATCTATACTGCGATCACGAATTGTCCTTATTGGTTTGGAAGCTAGCGTCGGTGTAACCATTCACAACGAGCTCCTCCTCACCTCTATAGACTAGGAACATATCCTCAGTTCTTCTCAAGTACTTAAGGATACTCTTTACTATCGCTTAGTGACTTTTACCCGGGTTTAATTAGTATCTGCTCGTAACACTTAGAGCGTAAGAAATATATGCGCATGTACAAAGCATGGCATACATGATGGACCTGATTACGGAGGCATACGGGATCGCACCCATCTTCTCCAACTCATCAGGTATCAAAGGACACTGCTCTTGCTGAGAGTAACACCATGTGATATTGGCAAAAAACATTTCTTAGAATTCTGCATATTGAACCGTCTCAATACCTTGTCAATATACATGCTTTGGCTTAATCCAATTAGTCTTCTCGATCTATCTCTATAGATCTTTATGCCCAATAGGTATGCTGCCTCTCTAAGATCTTTTATTGAGAAACTTTTTCACAACAAAGATTTAACAGCATCAAGCATTAAAATATTATTTTCGATCAACAATATATCATCTACATATAAGACTAGAAATACAAGTGCGCTCCCACTAGTCTTTTTGTAAATACAAGGCTCTTCTTCATTTTTGATGAAACCAAACCCTTTGATCACTTCATCAAAACAAAGATTCTAACTCCGAGAAGCTTGCTTCAGCCCATAAATGGATATTTATAGCTTGCAAATTTTCCCAGCATTCTCTGGATCGTCAAGACCTTCAGGCTATGTCATATACACATCCTCACTTAGGTTTCCATTAAGGAAAGCCGTCTTGACATCTATTTGCCATATCTCATAGTCATAATATGCGGCAATTGCTAGGATAATCCAGATAAACTTTAGCATCATGACGGGCGAAAACGTTTCATCATAATCAACACATTGAATCTGCCTGAAACCTTTCACCACCAATCGTGCCTTATAGATGTGAACATTTCCATCAACGTCTATCTTTTTCTTAAAAATCGATTTACACTCAATAGTTTTTACACCATCAGGTGGATCGACCAAGTTCCAAACTTGATTCTCTCGCATGGATTCTAACTCGGATCTTATGGCTCCAAGCCATTTCTCAGAGTCTGGTCTCATTACCGTTTTCGAATAGGTCTTAGGTTCATCATTGTCCAACAATAATACATTGCGCTGCCAAGTGGTTAAAAATACAAACTGCTCGGGCGCACGACTCAACCTGTCTGACCGACGTGGGGCTGGTGTCTCGACAACAGGGTCTGTAACATCTTGCATATCGAGTTGTGGTTTAGTAGGAGCTGAAACACTTTCTAGTGGTTCTCGAACCTCATCGAGTCACACCGTGCTCCCACTAACCCCTTTCGAGAGAAACTCTTTCTCAAGAAAGAAACCATTCCAGGCGATAAACAATTTGCCCTCTTCCCGGTTATAAAAGTAATATCCTTTGGTTTTCCTAGGATACCCACAAAGAAGCATTTATCGGATTTGGGAGTGAGCTTATCAGACGTCAAATATTTTACATAGGCCTCACAACCCTATATCTTTAGAAAAGACAACCCGGGACGCTTCCCAGTCCATATCTCATATGGCGTCCTCTCTATAGATTTAGATGGAACCCTATTTAAGGTGAAAGCAGCAGTTTCTAGAGCGAATCCCTGGAAGGACAATGGAAGATCAGATTGACTCATCATTGATCGGACCATGTCTAACAAAGTTTGATTCCTCCGCTCGGACACCCCATTCCATTGAGATGTACCAGGTGAAGTCAGCTGCGGAACAATTCCACACTGTTTTAGATAATCAATAAACTCATGGCTCAAATATTCACCTCCACGATCTGATCGCAGAAATTTAATTGTCTTGCCTGTATGATTTTGTACCTCATTCTAGAACTCCGTAAACTTTTTAAAGGATTCTGACTTATGTCTCATTAAGTAGATGTAACTAAATCTATTAAAGTCGTCGATAAAAGTGATGAAGTACTGAAAACCACCTCTGACCGTAGAACTCATTAGTCCACATACATCAGTATGTACAATGGCCAACAATTCATTTGCCCTCTCACTTTGACCAGTGAAAGGTGACTTAGTCATTTTGCCAAGTAAATAAGACTCACATGTGTCAAACGATTCGAAATCAAATGACTCCAAAAGCCCATCTTTATGGAGCTTCTGCATGCGCTTCCCATTTATGTGACCTAAACGACAATGCCAAACATATGTGGGATTCAAATCATTAAGTCGAGGCCTTTTCGAATTAATGTTATAAACATGTGTATCCTCAAGATTCATAATATATAAGCCATTCAATAATGGACAAACACCATAGAGCATACTATTCGAAAATATCGAACAACACTTGTTCTTTATTACGAATTCAAAACCGTATTCCTCTAAATATGACGAAGAGATAATGTTTCTGCCCAAGGCGGAAATGAAATAACAATTATTTAATTCCAAAACTAATCCTGAGGGTAGCGACAAAGAATAAACGTCGATGGCCAACGCAGCAACTTTTGCACCATTGCTGACGCGAACATCCAGTTCGCCTTTTGCACACTTCCTTGTCCTATTCAGTCCTTGCAATGATTTGCAACTATGAATCATTGATCTGATATCAAATACCCACGAATCACGTGGACGAGTAACAAGATTAATTTCAATAACATTTATACTTGAAGTGGAAGCGGAAGTCTCACTTCCCTTCTTCTTCTTGAGTTCTTCCTAGTACAACTTACAATTCCTTTGCCAATGACTAATTCTATACACCAACAAGGACTTTGAGGCATCGTACCTCTCGGCCCGAGCTTGCTTCTCAAATATGCCTCGGAGTCCCACAATCATATTATGGAAATTCCTGTTTTCAGCTTGCTTCCGAAGCTCAGAGAACATACTGGCAAGCATGAAACAGCTAGCATCGAGTGAATCGTTGGCGTGCTTCTCATAAGCCCACCGATCAACTACAGATGCATTATTAGCTAGTTCATCAGGATAGGGGACCTCTAGAACATATTCCTTTTTCTCTTGTTTGAGAACAATTCTCAAGTTTCTATACCAATCAATAAAGTTTGTTCTAGAAAGAATCAATTATAGATTAAAAATAGAAGTGTTCTTTACAGTAGGTGCCATGATCTCTAACAAAAATTCAAGTTTTAGTACTATGCTATGTGAATCTTCTATCAAATAAAAGATGCTCCACTACATGATATATAATCGTTTTCCCTCTTATGACACGTAGTGGGACAAGATCCATATTCAACTAACTCCTAGTGAGCTTTGGCACCACTGCTAGAAGATTACTGACATAGGTAAGCAACAACTTGCTAATCACATCCTATGTGACTCTTGTTCGTTCGGGTGGCATCAAATGCCTCGACGCCCAACTTTATGCCCCAAAGCACAAAACCGTTTTGATAGCTTTGCTAAGCAAACCAATACTATGCATGTGGTTATTCGACATCCACCCTAACTGGTTAAGATAAAAGATGATACCCTGCTTTGACAGACCCACCATATAATGATCAAAACCTTTTTAGGTGCAGCTATTGGAAAGGGTATCAAAGTTCTTAATTTTGTGAGAGAAACTATTCTAATATGGTAATGATGCCTACTGCACATAGAAACATGAAAGAATAGTATGACAGGAACATAAGTAAATATCATAGGCAATCATATTAACTGTGACATAGTACGGCCCTTCTCGCATGGTGATCTGCATCTCTATGGTTTCTGTCCTTAGGGTCATCACACTTCAAGCCTCCGTGAACTTGTATCAGTCTATTACAGCTAATAGCACTATACTAATTACATAAGCAGAAGTAACACATGTCGACGCGCAGGTCGTACAACATTTGAACAGCTTGGACTGCAATTAACTATGACACGCAGGCCATGAAAATTACATGCATACATCATATACATCACAAGGCCATACCAGTCACAACATTCTCTACAAAAACTAGTTAGGCGTAGAATCTATTCGTGACTAAAAACTAGATCCGAAACTTCCGACGCAAGGGCCCAGAACTTCTGGTCGAAGGGCCCGAAACTTCTGACTCAGGGCCAGAACTTCCGAAATCATTCTTCTGTGTCGAATTTATTTTGGCCTGAAACTTCCGGCTTAAAGCCCGGAACTTCCAAAAATAACCTTCTGTACGGAATTTATTTCTGCTCGGAACCTCCAGTCCAACCGGAGCTTCCGAACCCAGAACTTTCGGTCTAACCGGAACTTCCGAAAATGACATTATGTACCGGGATTATTTCAGCCTAGAACTTCTGGTTCACACCTGGAACTTCCAAAAATCAGACGCAAGAACAATAGATCTAATCTATTTCCACCACATATCACCTATATGTGATCGATCCAGATCAAACACTACGCACGTAGGCTCTGATACCACTGTGGGTTATAGGGAGGCTACGCTAGCACTAAATTCAAAATATTTACCCCATTCGCCTAGGAACCATGCATGCACTGAGATCATAGATCGTTACCTCTAGCCACGAGACGCGCTAGAGCAGAAGAAGTAGAGTTGATGAAGCGTATCCTCTATCGGCTTCGCTCAGTTCCGTCTCCTCGTCGGCGATGAAGACGACGTACTCCGACAATCTTCATGGGAGAAGATCAGCACCGTAATAGCAGCAGTGCCTCCACGGTATCCACACGTACAGGAACGAGATCACCTTACGTCAGTATGCTAGTACCACACGGGAGGTTAGGGGAGAGACGGCCATAACCGATGTAGCCAGGAGAGGTGGCGGCTAGGGTTAGGTTGAAGCAACAACCAGCAGCAGTCTTTTCATCCTAGCCCCTCTTCTCCTTATATAGTGCCCTCTCATGGGCCTTTAATCAGTATTAAAGCCCAACAGATCTAATCTGTTCGTCTAGACCCAGAACTTTTGGTCCAACCAGAACTTCCGAAAATAACATTCTGTATCGAATTTATTTCGACCCGAAACTTCCGGATCATACCCGGAACTTTCGGTTCATCCAGAATACACTTTCAGGTAGACCCAGAACTTCTGGTCCAACCAGAACTTTCGGTTCAACTAAAACTTCCGGATGCTCCAGAACCCTTCTGACCTAAAGCCAGAACTTCCTGTTCCTCTAGAATTCTCTTGGGCATATTTCCATCACCGAGGTGGTGATGAACAAAGCTACCCTTCAATCTAGGATCCAACTCCTACGAATGGTGGCCCAAAAGATGAGTATGAGGGTCTAGCAGAGGAGTTCGTCACACTCTGAGTCAGTCACCTCATGGCTTGGTGGCCAATGGAGTTCGAGGACACCACGTCTAGTGAACCGAAGAGGATCCCTTTAGCGGTCATCGGTAAGCCTCCATAAGTTTGATTTTGGACTTTACGCATGATAATAGTTTTCTTAACGATCATGCTTATGCCGTAACCAAGCGAGCCAGGTTATTGCCGAAGGAGGCGGTTAAGGCGGTCGAACGTGTCATGGGTCTTTCGACCACGAACAAAAAGGCTAAACACCTCGCCCTCATCAGGACATGGGAGAGGTACAACCGGGTTTGGCCTAGCCTTAGAGCCAGAGGGCCTCTAGAGCTCGCCAAGCCTACGGCGTCTAGAGAGGGATCGAAAAGGAAAAGGGTGAATGATGATGAGGAACAGCTACCGCCGTCGCCGCAATGCCCTCGAAGCCCCACGCGCTCCATTGGGCTGACTGGATCTCGGCCTCCGACCACGTCGAAGGTGCCCTCTACTTCAGGGCCGCTGCCGATCTTGGCTCCAGCCACGATGGCCGAGGTGGTCCCACCAACTCCAAACCAGGGTTCGGGGTCGGTGACTTCGCCTGCTCACATGGAGGAAGATTGGCTAGAGCTCTTTGAACACCCGACCTACCCAAACATCTCTCCCCCCAAAGCAAATGAAGGTATGCGGGAGCCTTGAATATTTTGGCAGCCTTTTCTCGGTTTGCTTTGACCAAACTTCTTCTTTAGACCCCATCACCACAGATGACTTAGAGGATTGTTGTGCCAACGATGGCAATGGTGATGCGGCGGTGGATGTGGTCGAGGAGGAATCTGGCAAGGAGGCCAGCGAAGAGTCTAGCAGGGACTTTTCGGGTGAAGAAAAGGAGGGCGAGGAGGAGGAGGCCGGAGATAATGGGTCTCGCCCAGCACCTTCAACGAAGGAGATCTGGGCTTTGCCTCAAAGCCTAGCGCCAGAGGGGTCAGAGAGGAGGGTCCCTTTGTTGAGACCCTTTATCTCACCGAGGGCGCCGTTGGATGCACTGGTGACGCTGTATCTTTGCATCAATGAGAGCCTTAACAGGATCGACTTAGTGGCCGAAGTGTCTCGGTACCGTCATGCAGATCTCACTGTGGCCGCCAAAGAAGCCTTGCTTCAGGTTAGTTGAAATGAAGCTTTACTTAGGGAACGCCTTAGCTACTCCTGACTTCCTTTTTCCCTAGTCCGTCGTTTTGATGCACGAGGCGGCTGGCGTGGTGGACCGCTAGGAGGACCTTGCAGGGCAAGAGATCCATTCCCTTCAGAAGCAGGCCTTAGAAGCAGCTCTTCAACGTCAGCAGCATGTCGAGGCAGTAGGCACACTGAGGGATGAACTTTAGCAGGAACGCGAAGCCAAAAACATGCTGGTGACCAAGGCTGATGACCTTCAAAAGGCGAAGAAAGCCCTGGAGATTGAGGTTGAGGAGCTTCGGTTGGCCAAAGTGGCTTTGGAAGCCGAGAAGACCAGAGCCGTGCAGGAAGCTGATGAGACCATAAGCGTGCTACGCGGGGTGCTGACTCATTTATGGACCGTGTGCCGGCTCTCGGACTTCGATGCTGGCGAGCCCTTGGCTTCTTGCCTAAGATTCCTACAGACCGCCGCCTCAATCACGGAGTCTACTTTAGTAGACTTCGCTGAGACTACCGACAGGGTTGTGGGCCAAGGCGTCCTCTAGCTCCTTCATGAAGCTGGCTGTGATCATCTTATCGTGATGAGCTCTAGAACAAATATCAACTTCAGAGGCCCGTGTTTGGTGTCACCGGCACTAGAGGTGGCTCAAGCGTGGTATGCTCTGCAAAGGGCTTGGAAGGACCAGGCGAGGACAGCGGCCTTGGAACTCTTTCAAGAGACTCATCGTCGCAAAGCACCGCAAGCCTCCCTAGTGGTCCCTCCCTCATAGGGTCCAAAGCCTACTCCCCCTGAGGTGTAGATCTTAGGCTCCCTTTGTAATACTTTGCTCTAATGCTTTAATGTAATAGAGTCAAGTATTAATGAAGTATGGGGGTATTTTGAACTTATATTCAGGATCGAGCTATGAAAGCCACAGGCGATGTCAACATACTCAAAGCCTCGGAGGCACTTCGCCATCAATGGGTAATTTTTGAAGTAGCTAGGACCAAAGGACGTCCGTGATTTAGACCTCCACGAGGTCCTGCTGGTGAAATCTTAGCCGAGGTAGCTAATGAATTATTAACTTTGGTAAAGACGGAGCCCCTTCAGAGTTCATCATCATCTCCTGACTTAGCTAGATTTGACGATATCGGTCTCAAAGCTAGAGGTGCGCAACCCCCCACGTGCTAGAGGCGATAAACGATAAAGTGCTTGACTTCTCGGCCTTCGACACATGCCTCCCCACAACTCAAACTTGGGTGGACCTCTAAGAAGAACGAAGGGCCCAACGATCAGCAAAGCAGAGGGCTCACGTGGAGGTGAAGCTTCTTCGAGTTGAGGGGGTCACCATTCTAAGAAGAGTTTTGGGCGATCAAAGAAACGAGGGCCAACCATTTCAGCGAGGGTTGCTTGCTTTTTGTTAGGTTTAGATAGTGCTTTTTCATGATGAGTTCTCCTTTTCTTCATTGTAACCGAGGTATACTCGATACAGTACTTCGTATTTATAATTCAAGATGTATGAAAATAAGGCATTTTAAAGCGACCTCATAATCAAGGTGTATTTTGTATTTGTATTTATCTAAGCACACCCCGAATGCATATTCACTTGTTGCTCCCCCCTTGCTCGTGGTGGGCATGAATTCAGCGGGGCTTCGAGCATGGTTTCAAACCATGTGAAGTACAAGGGGAGACAAAGTGAGGCTTCACATTTTTGGTCGCTTGGCACCTCGGGGTATGCATCGAGGTGTTTGCTCGAGATACAGCAGCCCCTGTTCTTACCACTTTGGGCCCGGAGGCTCTATGAAGCGATAACGGTGGAGCAGGTCACACCATTATTTTTTAGGTCTATAGGGGATCCAAAGTCAGTGCGTTAGTGTGAGATCATGTGTATGATCATTGTTAAGTGATAAACAAATTGGTTTTGTTGTTGATATGTGTTGAACAAATTAGTTTTGATTGTTTTGAGTGGCTAGGCACTTTGGTCGAGTTATCGAGCACTCTTGTCGGGTACTCAGCACTTGGCACTAGAGGAAATTCAGTCCTCGAGAGATAGCACTGTAGAAATTCAGCCCTCAAGAAAATTTAGTACCCAAGAGATTTCAGCACTCTGGATTTTGGAGCACTCGAATTTTTGATATTCAAGTCGGATCATATGCTTTAATTGTTTATCCAAGAAATACACAATGTTTATGATTGATTGGAATGTTTGAGTTAGGTTGAAAAGAATTGATTAGACTGATTGAGTCAAGTTGGAAAGAACTTGTGCTTGGAAAATGGTTTCTTGGTTTGTTCATGTGCAGGCATTGCTTGAGGGTGAGTCGTGGTCGATGATGGGATCGAAGCTAGGTTTGGGGAGGAGTTGAGGCTTAGAATGGTCGAGGATGTCATGCGGGACGCTTAGGCTAGAGGATGCGGCATGTGAAGATGAGGTTTCCATATAGCTTACGCGGGATGTGTGCGAATATAAAAAAGATGTGAGGTTTTCATATGGCATACGTGGGATGTGTGCAGATATGGAAAGGGAGAAAAATTCAGAAGGAATTAGGATTTCAGGATTCATAAGAGATATAGATTCCTAGTTGGATTAGGATTTCAAAAGTTGTTAATTCCGTGGCTCATAGTGCTAGCCATGAGGGATTATAAATAGACTAGAGGGGAGAGCAAAACAGATGTACAAGAATCAAGAGAAAAATTAGGGATTAGCCTTTTGCTCTCCATCTAGGGCTTTGTTCGTGATTTGATGAGAGGTGATTTGGATGCACCTTGTAAACACTCTTATCCAATAAAGATTCATCTTCAAGCATCAAGGAGTGTGGTATCACGTTCTTTCTTCTTAATGTTCATCTGTTTGCTTCGTTTTGGCTTATTATGTGATTTCGTTTTTACTTGCGATTTAATTTGAATTGATTCATCCAATACCTTGCTAGGACATTGAGAAAGAGATCTAAAAAGTTTCATTGGTTAATTCCTCGTATTTTAGGAGTAATTAAGGTTTTAATTTTTAGATCGAATCTATTCTGTTTTTATGATACAAAAAATCTTGGGATCATAACCTTTGATTGGGAACACGGATTTGAGTGAAATCTCCCGAGAACATTTCGTATATATAAAACCGGCCTGTTATTGTTGCTACAACAGGCGTCGCCACATCCTGATCCTAGTCAAGCAATGAAGAAAGTTATAGGAGGAATCGGTCAAAACAATAGAAACATAAATAAGGCAGAAACATACCTCAGTTGTAGCATCACCAGAATCAGGGTCAATCAGGGCGCAGTAAGAAGAGACGTCCCAAGAAAACCGATGGAGTTTTAATTTATCCTAGAAGCAAGTAAACGATTGGCTTTGGGATGCACTTAGTGACCAACCTTGCAAGTCGTCGAAAGAGATGTTGGTGGACAGGTTAAGCAAAGACCCATACTCGGACAAAGTCAGAGTCCCACGAAATTCCACTTTGCCGATGTAGAAGAAGCTCATCGGTAGCTGGCTGAGGCCAAGTTGGCACGCACGGGTACTAGGATGATAGAACTCATAAGAGGGATTTACCTAGCCGCTATAGAAGCTAACTGATAGAATAGAAGGGGAGATGATGGCCTGATATACAGCGTTAGTATCATCATCGAAGCCAAGGGAGGCAAACCGAAATCGGCTAGGGCAAGAAAAATCCACAGCCTCCATATAAGGGAACCAGATGATATTATCTTCAGAGAGACTGCAGTAGAAGGTGCTGAACCACCTGATGAGAAGATCCAACTGCAAGTCATCCCCAGTAAAGGTGGCCACATCCTTACCAATTAAAGTGCATCGGCGAGTATGACCATCATCCTCGTTAAAGACATCGGCAATCTCGCAGCTGGGCAGATCTTGGCGCTCCGTCACCCGAACAGTGTATAGATTAAGCCATAGTTGAATAAACCACTAGGGGCTGTCAACATTCGCAACGGGCATGCCAGCCCGAAGATACTATGAAACAAGATGCAGAAGGCGATAAGAAGATCCTAGCAAAAGATAGCCCAGCGACAGCTTCTCATTTTGGACAAGACGCTCGGCTAAATTCTATCAATTCTTGGTAAGGCTAAGGGTGGTACCATAGAAAACAAATCATTCTAGCCACATGTTTAGAAAAGCAACATGTTCTTTCTCTTTAATTGGGCCCGTCCTCTTATTGTAAGTAGCCATGTTGTTGGTCCAATCACTAGGCTTCTTCACTTCGAGATCATACATCGGCTTTCCTCTAAAATCAACTTCACACAAAGGATCAGCAACGTTGAGATCAGTAAATATCAGGACATCAAGAAGGGTTGGAGACATTGGGCCATTGGCGAACATGAAGGCATTAACTGTTTTCATCCAGAAGTAGCAGGTGGCAGCAAGCATTGCATCATTCCTCTTAGTTTCAACCATGGTGAGTCCAATACAGTGGCCGATATTGCTGATCTCCCAGTCTGCGCTCTTTGCTGATGCGACCCTCACATACCACTCTCACCACCTATCAATAGGGTTGGCCCAAGAGCGAAACGTTGAAAACCAATCTTTGCACTATATACCATATTGTTTGAAAGGAATCTTGTTGGTTTCGGTGTTAATCAAATACAGAGGGTCCTCTTCGTAGTAGGGCCCAAGAAAGTAGTTGATAGGTCACTTGGTATAGAGTCTTGGGGAGAAAGAGCCCTGTCCAATGCTTGGGATTTCTGAAGAAGATAAGGATGAGCCGATGGGATTTCAAAAAGTAATGGACAGAATCAACGAAGGTTACCTGAGGAAATCAGCGTATGGATGAGATGCTCATGGCTAGCAGAGAATCCTTAGAACTGTTGACCTCATTGGAGTAAAAGTTGAGGCGATTAGGGTCGTGATCGCCATCGGCGTTGACCAGCTGAGTTGGGATGTTTGAATCCACGGAACATAAAGGATCCGGTGAGTTAAAGTTTAGAACAGTAGAAGCCTAGGATTCAAGAATAAAGATGAAATGTGCAAAAATCCAAGCAAATGAAGCATGAGATTGAGCAGGCAAAAATCAAGTAAGCCGGAAGGAACGTACCGGATCATGATCGCCGGATGCATTATGATCAGAGTGGCTCAACTTTACTCTCTTGCTAAGTGGAGAGCTTGGAGCATTAGAAGCCATGGTGGGAAAAAAGAGAGAGAGGAGCTGATGTATGGTGAAGATGACCGAGCTTGAAGAAGGAGGCTTATCGGGCAAGATTTATATACGCTCGGTGATCTGGCAATTCAGTTCTCAAGGAAAGATTTTGAAACGTGACGTTTCGCATTTCGAACTCGGGGGCATGTGTTGACACTAGAATTTGGAACGGCACACCATCGGTTTAGCAAACCAGGTGATGAAGCTGATGGGCCACCGATAGAAGCTAAAAAGGCAAGGACGAGTTGCGCATGACGTGGGCTGATACTTCACGTTAGTTATCATTTAGTTAGTAAATAAATAAGTCAGCTAGGATTCTATGTTATCCACAGATAGCATGTCCACCCGGTTATAAATATATAAGCCCAGGGTTATTGTAACGGGTACACACAACCAACCAATTAAACCCTTCGGTGCATCGCCAACTTTAGGTACGTAGCATTAGGACGATTTTCCGCCGGAGTTATGGTTGCATCGGTTAAGTCCAATCTCTAACTTCGACGGGGATATCCTATTTGATAAACTGATTCATGTGTTCATGGCTTTCTCGGTTAGGTTTGATACTGTGATCAGATGTAGTAGGTTTGCTAGTTATCAGTTTAATGCATTGATTCACTTTCTCATACTATGCTTTATCGATCGAATCTATGTGTTTACCAATCACGGTGGTTTAGTTTATCATATTAGATTATATCGTATGTTGATCATCATTGGTATGCTGTCTCGGTTGGGTCCGATCTATGGCGTTGACGGGGATGCATACGAGCTGGTTTGGTTCGATCTATTGGCCCGGCGTTCATCAGAGTTTTATCCAATGATTTACCTACCATCCCGTCAATCGGTTTTATCTTATTTATAGTTCTCTCGGTAAATATATCTTTACGCTACATCGGATTAGTTTGAACCATAGAGATTGGTACTTTGGAATATTAATACTAGAGCCGATTGGTAGGATTTATTACACTTTATACACTTTCCATAATGCATCACGGTTTTTCAGCGTGCTATCGAAGCCGATGCCGATAGGATATCGCCGATAGCGTTAGAACATCTCACATTTGTCTCCTTATCAATTACAGGGTCAAATTGGCTGGCACGCCTACTAACACCTCTAGATTATTTAGGATCTACATTAGAGCTAAGCAGACTCTTTCAAGCCTTCGAGTGTGAAGACGTAGGGGTACCTACGATACGATTTTTGCATCAACAACTGCAAAAGGAGACCACGTCCCCGCAAAGCGAGGCGCCGGATTTCGGCAAACCATTCACGCAGATGCCACACGCCCTTCGCCCTGCCCTGGCCCGACGAGACGAGCAAGCACGTATGGAGTTTCCTTTCTCTCCTCTATGCACATAGCTTAGTAGAGTAGAGATAATCCTACTATATAAATTGGTTATTCTCTACCTATACTAGCAATATAGGACTAAATGTTTTCATCATCCTCTTACATGACATGTGACTTTGAGATTTATTTGGAATTTCTGAAATATTCAAGTGGGTCTAGCTCAAATTCCAGCACAACTCGGTGGTTTTGAAACCATCAAATTGCAAATACAAAATTGAGACTTCAAGCCGAGCACAAGTTTATGTTTATAAATTCTGGATTTTGAAATTATTAAATCAATCATGAAAAGATTGAAATACTGATAGATTACTTGAGATACGTAATTGCCTAGGAGCCCTCAGCCTGCAACCATCCGATACGCGTGCTTGGTCAACACGATATTAGAGTTTAGATACGATATGTTATATCTTATATGTACCCTGATTCAGAATGTGAAATTTGAAATCTGAACTCGTTTTCAAGTTTCAAGGGATCAGGCTGAGCTCTGATGATGAGTATCGGCGTTCGACCGGCTTTTGTATTATCCCCGTACTGTCGTGTCAGCCGCCCATCGTTTAGCACAAGTTCGCGATCTCACCGCCTGTCCTGTTGCTTGATGAGATTATGTGGCGCCTGAGATGCCGTAACGGCACATTTACCTAATTACCTTGTTAAACGTGCTGCTTCCGTTACATATACGGAGCAATACATAAGTCAAAATTTAACCAATTTTATAGACAAATACATTAATAAATATAATACCAAATTGATTTTATTAAATCTATCATAAAATATATTTTAATAGAATATTCATTTAATATTATAGATGCTAATATATTTTCCTTTAAACTTCATTAAAATTAGATAAGTTAAAAAACGGTGGAGTATCTGGGCTGCTAGACAAGTAATGGTTACCCTCGGTAAATACGATTATTTTGGCAACATCACAGTACAAATATCGGGGCTGGGCTGCTGCTAGTAAGTCGCAGCGACACCCCATGCCCAATACACGTAACCCCAGTTCATCGTCTCCTCATTTCCTCCTGTCAGCGCTAATCGAGAGCATCTCGAAGCTCCGAATGGTGGGATCATCGCGTGAGCTCTTCCAGGTTTTGGACAACGACGAGGGCCTGACGTCAGCTCCGCCCGACAGAAGTGCCCTTTGGGCAGCGGATGGCCGGCTGCTGCTACTTGAAAGTAGGCGGCTCGTGCGATTTGGGTCACTGGTATCTCCACAACTGGGCTTGCTCGATGAAACAACAGCCCTTCTTGACGTGCTCCCGTTCCTTGCTTTATCTGAATCAACAGTCTACGAAACGCATGACAGGATAGTGTCATAGTGAGCTGTTTGGTCATACCACCGAAGGCATTGAGTTTTGGTTCAGAATACTTACAGCCTTAGAGGACATCAGGGAATCGAGGAGAGTTCTGTGCTTGGCGGGTTCTCCATTATGACCAGAACCAGAGCCAATTCTTCTAGCATAAGCTTCGCCTGCATTAGAGAATCTATCAGGGATGTCTTGTACCACTTGTAGATAGCACAATGTATTTCCAAGTTTATTGTAATACTCAAATATGCATGAAACTTACAGACCTGCAGTTCTTTCAGTTCGTTCTGCAGAAGGACCCACCAACCCACTTGTCTTCCCACTAGGCTGGTAGTGAGAAACAGATTTTATACATTCAGCACACTAAAATATGTGTTCTTAATAAAGGGCCACATAAAATAATGAACAAACATACTCGTAATTTGTTATCTCTAATTTGAGGATACTTCAACATGGTCCAGTCAAATACATAATCAAGTTGGTACCCTGTAAGATTGCAGAAGCTACATAAGTACAAACATAAGGAACTAGTGGTTATAATGCTGCAGAAATGAGTATACCTTCACGGATAAATAAGTCGCGGAAGAGCCTCTTCAAATAGGAATAATCTGGTTTATCTTCAAACCGTAGGGACCGGCAATAATGGAAGTATGTAACAAATTCTGATGGATAAGATTTACAGAGGACCTGTTTGAAGTAGTGAAAAAATATTCTGATAAACAACTCATTCAATAATAAGGTGATTAAATAACATGATTAAGTGATGGGATTTTTTATTGTATTTCCCTTGATCTAAGAAATGAAGTACCTCAACTGGAGTCAGCATTTTCTTTTCACTGATTTTATCATACTTTTGCTTCTTCGTACCAGCTTTCAGACCTTGCCAGGGAAGACTGACATGTGCAAGATGGTAAAAGAAATTGTAATGGTGCACAAAAAAATGATAATTCAACACTCAACAGTTAGTCAAAAAGCTAGTAGAGTAATTAGATATCACACCTTCCTCTTAAGAAGTACATCAGCACATAACCAAGGGATTCTAAATCATCTCTCCTGCTTTGTTCTGAAAGGACGAAGGAGAAAAAGAAAAAGGTCATGTCAGAGAAAGCATCACCCATCATATGTTTAACCATAATTTTTCTGTCAAGGTTTTCAGATTTTTAATTGTGGATGAATAGTCTACAATTGATTGATTCAGTAAGCTGTAGTTTTTTAGGTTTTCAAGACTAATCTTTGTCACTTTCGATGTACAAAGTAAACACTAGCTTGTGTCTCCTCACTATTTCCCTTGGCTTCTATTATTTAACTTTTCACATGATGATGGTGGTACAGTAGCACATATATATACTTGCAAGCCATAAACTCACCTACTCCAAGATGGGTATTTACACTGGCATATCGTGCTGTTCCAGTGAGATTTTTGTTTTCCCTGTGAAAATCCAGAGAAAAGAGAATTAGCTTTTGAATGCAGAACTACATAGATTAAGAAACTAAGAGATGACTAGAACTAGAAGTGGAACAGAACATATTTAGCTGATCCTTTCAGTACTATTTTTTCAGTGGTTGTCATCAATCATTAGTCACTAATGGAGATTTCTGGACTCTGGTGAAAACTTTGGTGTTGCAGGGGAATAAAAAAATGACAGTCAATTATGATGCAGATATGCAGGGCAGCAGGGCGTGGTATATCAGATAATCTGAAAATCCACCAAATTGGTTACAGATCAGCTCAGTGTGGCATAAACTTCTTATCTCACTAAACCATGAAAATACCAGGTTGGCACTGTTTTGGACGTCGAGGGGGTCAAAACTATCATTTTACATAGAAGAATCATATTGAGACTAAGACCAAAAGTGCTATTTACCCCAAAGATCATATAATGTAGATTTGATCATTCAGAGCCAATAACCTAATTATTTAGCAAACTAATTAAAATGCACTGCAGAAAACTTATGATGTGCTTAAACTGTGTCAAAGTGTGAAATGATATAAGAAAAGATCAAGGAATGTACTGTTGATTGGATTTTACCTGTATGGTATGTGCTTATGTGTTTGGAGATCTCGGTACTTCTTCGCAAGGCCATAATCGATGACATAAACCTGTGATGGACAATGCTTTCCTGTGTTTAGATGCTATTTTTGTGAGCAAACTGAATATGTATTGCATTCAGCACTAAAATGCCAAAAACAAATGGACAGACATATTCATCTAGTGGTGCACAAGTCAATTGCATAGATACATCAGAAATGTAACAGTCCATCTCTTCAAAAGAACTATCATAGCTAGAACGCAGTTGAAATAACTATGCTATACAATAATTATTATTCAGAACATGAATGCTTCTATTATTTTCATGTGCCGTTATCAAGTTGAGTGCGCACAAAATTGCATGCATTCGGTAAATGTCATGGATATCCCAGTCCACACAACATGCACATCCTCATGATGGATAATATAATAATAATAGTAATAAGACAGTTGCACAAACAGACAAACCTGATTTGCTTTACGACCCAAACCCATAAGGAAATTGTCTGGCTTAATATCACGATGAAGGAATCCTCTTGTGTGCATGTATTCTACTCTTGTAATCTGTATAAAACAAATGGAGGCGTGTTGCATTTGTTTGCAAAAACTAATCACATGTAAAATGCAAGGCAAGCAGGTCCTCTGGCATGTGATTTCATAATGAAATGACCAAAACGAATGCAAAGATGGTAGTACAATTAGATAGACTCACCATCTGATCAGCAAGCATAAGCACTGATTTAAGAGAGAACTTTCTGTTGCAGTAGTTAAACAAGTCCTCGAGACTTGGGCCGAGCAGATCGATCACCATTACATTGTACTCCCCCTCCACCCCAAACCACTTCAGATGTGGAATCCCAGCTAAACATGAAAAAAATAAAATCTGTAAAATACCTGAATAAATACACTAACCAATTTCTCCTGCAGTTACTACTTACTTCCCCCTTGCAAAAGCATGTATAGTTTTGACTCATAGTGAAGCTGAGGATGCCGTGATTTTACAGACTCCTAATAAGAAGTTAAACACACATAATAGGTAAGCAAGCTGTCCTATATCCCTAATAATGCTATTCTGGCAATTGCAGAATTGGTTTTGATGACACAAAATATAACTCTGAAATTAGACAGAGAAGCTAACTCCGACCATGTCATCTAGACGGCCAGATACAGAGACTAAAACTGATGTATTGAATTGCACATGGCATACATACCAGTTTGACGGCCACCTCTTCGCTAGTCTGTAAGTTCACGCCTGCAAACAAATCAAACAACTCCGTCATAAACATCAGAAATGAAGTTTTGTGAACATTAGAAAACAGCAACATACAATTGTGCAGACACACAGTCTCACACCTCCAAAACATAAACACGAGATCAATATCATAGCCCATCAACGAACTCACCGAGATACAGCTCCCCAAAGGATCCACTCCCAATCTTCTTCCCGAGCTTAAACTTGCCCCCGATAACCCGCTCCATACTCGCAAACCCGACGCGTGCGCTCGACTCGCCACCAACTCTCCCACCGACAGAGCTCCCCACCTTCCAGACCCAGATCCCAGCCTCGCGCCTCAAACCACCCCGCAAACCAACCGCATTGCCCGCCCGAGCGCCGCTAGATTCGATCCCTCACGCACGGGAACGCGCCCCGCGCCTCCGAGAGACGCCGCCGCCGCGCCGCAAACCACCAGCCCCCTCCTCCCGAAGGAGACGGAGCCAGCCAATCGATCGAGCCGGCGCAAGCGCGTCGAGAAGGCCTGGGGATTGGAGGGGGGAGGGAGCACTGATCGATCCGGGTGGGTGGGGGTGGTGGAATTTTTTGGAATCGGGGGCGAGTTAAAGAGGTGTGTCGGAGCGAGGAGAGGAGAGCTGGAGAGGGGCGCGGAAAAAGAAGTTTTTCTCTTCTTCGGGTCTACGAAAATCGGACCAAAGGTGATATTATATTTATATATATGATAAAAAACAATCGCTATAAATTTATGTACAACATAAAAACAAATCTTGGTGGGAAACGAAGGATAAAGCGTGGATGGATATACAGGGACAAATCAAATCTACAATTGAGTGATGTTTTGTTAAACTCGATATATGACAATCAGATTCAAAAGACGTGTTATACAAATATGAAAAAATGTTATCAATTTATTTATAACACGAGAGTAAATCTTAGTGAAAAATAGAGAACGAACTACAAGTATATATAGACATGGAGAGAAATATAAAATAAAGTTGATAGGTGTCCTCCGTCTATAGAATAGATGAGTGATATTTATTTATTTTACTATAAACCAAACATATAACCATCAGATTTAGATACTACATGTTATATATATATATATGTATATTAAAATCAGATTCAGACACTACATGTTATATATATATATATATATATATTAAAAAATATAATACCAATTTATGTGTGGCTCTCCAGAGAAAATCTGTCGAAAACGGTGGACCGACGCGCAGATAGACGGGGAGAAACGTAAAATAAAGCCGATGGGATGATATCTTGCCTGGAGATTAGTGCTCCGCCCCTGATTACTCGCATCGTGCTACTTTCGCAAGTATTGTTGCGCTTTCGCTACCCGCGATGCCTTTTCATGCAGGTTGTCACGTCCTTGTCATCACTGGATACGGAATACCGATGTTTTTTAGTTGGACAAATTTGTGGCAAAACTCCCGTTTTGCTGCCTGCTAATCTATGACAAGAATCTACATTAATAAGTTTAGCAGAAAAAAAGAGTTTTAGGTTGCTTAGAGCTGCTAGCATTGTAATCTTTCCTCGCCAAATTCGAGTAGGATTAGTGTTTATGTTAAGCTCAAAGCCTCAAACTTAGCTTCAGTGTTAGTGTTACACTACATGCGACTAATGTGTGTTTCGTCATTCAACCGGATGTTGGACTAATTTGAGCTCCAGCTATAGTCTAAGCTGTAAGCAGACAGGTGCTACACATGGGCTGGACCGTCTACCTTTATGAAGAAATTTATGACATGTTCGTGCTGACTACAGTAACCGGAGGATGAAATAATTCAGCACAAGCTTTGTTCACACTCCCAGACTCCCAGCTCTGATAATTGCCTGCTAGTACAATAGGTAGTTGCAACAACATTAGATGACCAAGATAGCCTGACTACGTCCAACAGAAAAAATTGGACGAACTGAACTCCAACAAAGTGCAGAAATGGCCCACGTTGAACTCCAAAGTAAGCTGATGTTCCCTGGAATCATGGGCATCCACTACAAGCTGCTTGTTGGTGTAACCTGCAAGCATGAAACGGGGGTTAGACTGAGTGCGATCATATTACTTTTCAAGACAAAGGACGCATTACTTGGCAAGATTTTTGACAAAAGCGCACGTCTTTCACACTCCATGATGAAGTGCAGATCACACCAGTTACATTGTAGTGATGATTTGAGCGCCACAGCTTGCAATTTGCACAGGCTTAAGCTTAAATACCTCATAATCTCATGAACCCCATAACGTTGTGTGTGTGTGGGGGGGGGGGGGGGGGGTACACTATCCAGACACGGCAAGAAACTTGACACAGATTCCGATTTCATTGGTAGAAAGACATGGAATGGAAGGCAACAAACAGGACACTCAAAAAAGGGACTGTAAGAGCAAGGCATTATAGATGCATTAAACTACAGTAGAGGTAAAAGCATGAGTCCTCAGGATGTAGCAATATCACAGCAGGATGCCCACTTGCAATTTTCACATGGTTGAAATCATAACTGTCAATGATCCATACAATGCATCGCAATTCGCAAATTGAGTGCAGATATCAGAACTATTTAGTATTTGCCAATATTAATGTGAACATTAAAATTACACACAATTAGCCACCTGTATTCATCAGCCCCTCATTACTTCCAGTACAACATGTTTCTTGATGCATGGTAAGTAGGTACCCAAGGTTCAATGTTGAAGGCATCATTTGAGCATGATTGGAGGAAAAGGAGCAAGGAGCAAACTGTACTCAGTAAGTTAACAGAACAATGGTAGGTTCCTGACTAAGAATAAAAACAGCAGCTGCAGAGAAGAAACTAATAAATGGTTTGTGGAGGTTACATTGAGATAACCAAATGATATATCTAACAGTACAACAGCATTATCAAGAGTAAGGGTACTAAGCATACCTGAATACAACAAAAGAGTCCACATATAATGATGCTTTGTTCAGATAGTTCAAGTTTTGGCGTTCCATTCTGCTAGAGATAATGAGATATTATGGTTGAACTCCTGTATTCACGAAATAAACTGGATTATCATGCAAGCAACCTCATGATTCATGTCTAGTGAACAGCAGAAATGATGGAATGTATTTGAATTTCCAATGTTCATTTCCATCAATTGCCAGTGATCACGACAGTGAGCAACGGGAGCGCATGTCATGGATAAGAAGCAACTGTAAACTGCTACTCAATAGCTAAAATATCCATAGGAACATTTTCCGTCCTTAAAATAGTGGAATTGGTTTAGATCATGCACAACAATCTCACTCTCAACTATCTTTGAAATAATTTTTTTTGCTGTATGGCAGTCAACACATTCGTAGGTTCTTCATAACATGTATTGTTGTTCCAGGTCACATCTCTCTTCTGCTCTTCTTGAATATCCTGGAATGCATCCTCCATATTGGACACATATCTTTGATGTCTCATCTGCTCTGAGTAAACATTCAGTGCATCAATAATCCTATCGTACGAGGGATGGGACTTATCATTAGCGACAAATATGTGCAGTTTGTTTTTCACTTCAATCCAACTGTAAGCTGGTTCCTTCTTCATACCTTTATTTCTCATCAATTTCCGCAGGTGTCCTACTTCATTCCATCTGCCAGAAGCTGAATATATGTTTGACAAAATTACATGAGATCCCATGCTCCTAGGTTCAAGCTCGAAAATTTTCTTCACTCCTTCCTCAGCTAAAATAGTGTTTTTATGGATCCTGCAGGCCCTTAACAAGGTAGACCGGACACTTGCAGTTGGTTTTATTTTCATATTAGAGATGAAATTATATGCTTCATCCATGCTTGTCAATGCTCAAGGGAAGGAACAATTCCATGCTGGTCAGACATACTGTTGAAGTACTTCCATCCCTTGTCCACCAATCCAGCATGACCACATGCAGTCAAAACTGCCAGAAAAGTGAGATGATTAGGCTTGATATTTCCCAACTGCATTCTCCCAAACAACACGAGGGCCTCTGTTGCTGGACCATGCAATGCATAACCCATGATCATCGCAGTCCATGATACAATGTCAGGTGATTGTATCCCATCAAAGATCTGACGAGCGCTGCTAATATTCCCACACTTGCAATACATGTCAATCAGGGAGCTAGATATAAACATGTTATCAGTAAATATGCCATGAATCACATAGGCATGCGGCTGCTTCCCAAGATGAATCAATGCCAAATTGCCACAGGCAAGTATGAGGCTTGAGAAAGTCACCGGCACAGACTTAACACCAGAATGCAGCATCTGGTGGAATATTCTAAGAGCCACATCAACCAACCCATTCTGTGCACTGTGCACAACCTGCAAGTATTGAGTTCCACAGAATTGCATCACGGTCTGGGAGGCTGTCGAACACCTTCACAGAGTAATCCATTCAAGTGCAGTTAGGATACATATCGATCAGGCTACTTCCAACAAAAACATCAGCGTCAACCCCATTCTTGATCGCAAACCCATTGACCACCATGCCTCTCGTAATATCAGCGTGCTCCGCAAGGATTGGCAGCACGCTTGACGGGGTAAATGAGTCAGGCTTAAATTCATTCCTCCACATCTCCCTGACCATGCCCAGTGCCTCTTGGTGCCTCCCGTTCTCCGCACATCCCAATATCAAAGACTCAAAGTGTTCCAAGACACGACATCCCTCTCGAGCATTTCATCAAACATATTCCGCGCGCCCACTAATGCAGCCGATTCCACGCCTCCTTCCCCAGAAGGCCCATGTGTCCCGGAGGGGTGATGCAAACCTGGGAGCTTGATGTAGAGGTTGAGGAGGGCGTTGGCGGTGAAGCGGTCGGCAAAGGCGCCCGAGCGGATAGCCAGCGCGTGGAGCGACGCTCCGAGGGCGCGGAGGCCGAGGGCTTCGCAGGACTTGAGCGCGGCGGGGAGGGAGGCCGGGACGGACGAGCGGGGCGCGACGGAAGCGCGCATTTGGATGAAGAGGGAGATGGCGTGGAGGAACTAGCCCTGGGAGGCGGCCACGCCGATCGGGTAGGCCCGTGACGGCGGGGAAGGCGGGGAGGCGACCGCGGCAAGAGACATGCCGCGGCAGTGGCTGTGGTCTCCAGCGAGACCTGCCTGCGGCCGGAGAGCATGTCGAGGTTCGGCGGCCGGAGCGTCGGCTCAGGCGGACGCGGTGGTGCGGGCACGGCGAGCATCCGGGGTGAAGGTTTGAAGAAGGCGAGGCCCAGACTCCCGGTTATCAGCTTCGGCCTTCGTGTGGAAACTGGAAAGTGAGCTTGGTAGAAAACTAGAAATTGTGGATTGTTATTGTTTCTCCCTTTCCCTAACAAAGATGCAGCTAAAATTAAATTTTAGAATCTATTTTTAAACATTGTATTGGGATTTTTTGTATTTTTTGTTTTTGTCTTTACAATCGTTATGAAGAGAAATATAAAGTTTTACGATAAAATTATTTTTTCGTTACAGAGAAACATGTTTTACATTTATAGGAAAAAAGAAAAAACAAGTACCCCTTTGTCTCCTTTCCTCTCAACTACTTCAGAAACTATAGCAGCCTGAGAAACTGCTTTGCAGGGGTGGACCTGTCAGACATAGCAATACATATGTACCTTAAACTTTCTGAGAAAAAATCGAAAAAAATTCCTACAGGCGGACTGCGGTGCGCCTCACCTGCAGCCCGCCCGTAGATCTCTACCACGTGGCTAGGGAATCTATCGGACGAGAGACCACGTGCAGCGCCAAAACTTGTTTGCTTCTGCCTATGGCTCGCAGCGCAGCCGTTCACGCGGCTCGTAGTGCCTCGCTTTCGCACAGCTCGCTCCGTCCTCCGCATAGCTCTCAGTGTTGGTTCCTCGAGATGAACGGCAATACTAGGTCCTCTAGCGTGGACGCCCCGTCCCCTTCTTTCCCTTCCCCACTAGGTGTCGGCTCACTGCTAACCCTTCTCCGCCGGCCACGCGCCTCTGGCCTCCGCCCAATCACCCTTGCTAACCCTAGTGCACGGATGGGCGGACATGTGCACCGCCGCCATGGCCGACTCCGATGACTCATCCCCACACTCCATCGCGGCCACCGACGAAGCCCGTTAGGAGGGCTTGGAGGCGGCGACGGTAACGGTGGCACAGGCTCCATCCCCTCTGCCTCCACTGAAGGTGCGGTTGATGGTGAGCTACAACAGGTGCATCCAGCCGTGGCCCCATGGCCACCAGCTCTCGTATGTCAATGGAGAGACAAAGATCTTGTCACTCGAGAGGCCACCCCGCTTCCTTGACTTCACCGCGCATCTCGCTGGGCTCACCAGCTCTCCGAGGGACTTGCGTCAAGTACTAGCTCCCAGGTGAGGACCTTGATTTGCTCGTCGTCGTCACCAATGATGAGGCCTGGGACACGGCACCTATTTTGTTGTGAATCGGTGGTAGATCTGAGTCAGCTGAGCCATGCGGGGCGTAGGAGCTGGGCACAACCTTTCGTTTCCTGACGCTATGATCCAACGAGTATCCACGTGTCGGCAATCTGTAGATAGGCTGTAGGCAAGATGCCCTGCAGCAGTTGCAGGCAATTTTTTTCAAAAATTCAATGTATATATGTAGACAAAATTTACGGTACACCGGAAATATTATGAACCGTTCATTTATTTTGATCTAATGGCTAGGATTAAAGATGGTGATCTAGGAGATATTATATCACCTTTATTTTTTAATTTTTTTAATTATATTTTTTATACGGTAGAAGTCTGGTGCCACTTTTTTAGGAATTTTCCAATTATCAGCGTTGATTTTTCTCCAACATGCATGATGCCTCCTTAATTACTTTTTAATTTTCTACGCTGATTCTTCGTGTTCTGGATCTGATTAGTAGGTGACCCTAACGTCGTTGTATCTAAGGATCTTGCCGATGAGCTCCCCCCTGCTGGAGCTGACGTAGCAGCCAGCGAGCGATCATTTGGGTTCTTATCCGAATGCACCTGCCTTGCCTGCAACACCAGCAACCACCAGCAGCAACAGCAACAGCAAACGCAATGAGATCAAAACCAGAGCAAAACGAAATAAGCCGTGAGAGGGATAGCCACCGCGGGATCGCTACTCCTACCTTGATGTAGTACGCCTTCTTGATCTCCGCAGCGGTGGCCGATGGGCTCACTTCCAGCACGTCGTAGTACGACGCCCTTACCATCAAAGCAAATCAGCCGCCTCTCTCTCCTCTCTCTCCCCTCCCCCCAAAACTAGGCCCTCAAGATCCCCCGCTGCTTGGCTCTTCGATCAGTGGCTCTAAGATCTCCCGACGGCACAGCTCATCGCCCCCACCGCCTCGAAGGCCGGTGAGGAAGAACATGCGCAGGAGGCCTGTGAGGAAGAATGAGGTGACCGGTAATAGCCTGTCACTAAGTTTTTTTAAATTTTACTTTATTTTTAATTCTAACTAAAATCAATGGTCCAAATTAATTTTAAGTATTACTCCTTAAGATGTAATAATTATACCATAACAGAGCCCATATATATCAGTTAATTGGACCAAAATAACTCATGGCGGTAGTAGGTAGCCCAACCCAATATCATAACAGTTAGCCCAATAGCTCTATCGATGTGCGCTCACCGTCGCTCGCTAATGCTAAGTGCTCTCGCCTAGGGATGAAAACGGAGCAGAAAGTTTCCGTCCGTTCCGAGAAAAAACGGATACGGAGAGGCTTATGCGGAAGTGGAAACGGAATTTTACGGAGCAAAAACGGATACGGATTTTTTTTTGCGAAAACGAAACCAGAAACGGAACGACGATTTCCGTCGGAAACGGATATGCCGACGAAAATATCCGCATAAGAAAAACGGAGAGTTTCCGCGTAAGACTAGCCCATCTGCAGGCTGTGGCAGCCCAGCATCCACCGGCCCATAAGAAAAATAGCAGTCAGCAATATTCCAGCAGTCCAGCCGCAAGCCTG